>CM076574.1:1050334276-1050490126 GCA_034641835.2 Pinus albicaulis | reverse complement strand
ATGAATAGTGGCATTGTATTTGGCTCTGTTATAAACTTTAACAATAAGACTGTCCCCATTGCATACATGAATCGTTGGGCTTGGTAGCTTGGTAGTTGTCCATGAATCATTGGGCTTGGTAGCTGTCACTCTCCCTGTCATCCTCCCACACTTCCTTCACATTCTCGTAAGTTGACCTCCACCATGCCACAACACCACCATATGCGATGCCACAGAGGTGGTGGTCGTGGCTTGCTCTCTCGTCCTCCCATTCATGCCATGGCAGAGAGGACTGTGGACTTTTCCCTAAATTTGTACACGCCGGAGGTCCTGGATCCTCAACGCCTCTGTGCCCACATATCCCTCCACCTTCCTGAAGCTTCACCATGCCCATCTGGTTCAAGCTCCAGGAAGCGGATGCACAAATCCACGATGTCTCATTCCTCCCTCAATCTACCTCGCAAAATGGTGGCGCTTCGGGTAAGACTGTTGAGGACGCCTCGAATAGTGGTGGCAGCGACAGTTCTGATGAGGATGGCAAAGACTTAGAGAGAGGGGCCCGCTCGACCTCCACTCCGGCGCTAGACCCCAGTTGTCCAAGCTCGAGGATGACATCTCCGAATACGGGTGCTTTATCGAGGAAGAGAAGCCTCCCCAGCCTTTGCAGGATGACACGAAGAAACAAGCATAACGTCATGGTTCCTAGTTGTCATGGTTTTTCCTGTTATGTTCTAGTTCTCTTGTCTTTTTACTTTTCGCATTGCATAATTTTGTTCAATACTGGTTTCCCCACAGGGGCAGCGATATCCTTGCTACATGCACTGGTTTTTTGAATTGGTTTCCCCTCCCAGAGCAGCCCCATTTTTTTTTTTTGAACTTGCCATCTCTAACCAAAATAAAATCTATTAAATTGATAAAAAAATTGATTAAATATTATTAAAAAAATAAAAAATATATATAATAAAGAACTATGAACCCAAATAAAAACCAACTCAAAAATCATATAAAAATTATTTAAAATCAAAATGAAAAAGTAGATAGAGACTAATGCAAGCACAGAAATAAACTTTGAAATCATTTAAAGAATCAAAACCGAAATACTATAAACTTTAAACACACAAACAAATTTTGACTTTATTTATTTTTAATTTCATTTTCAACCAATTTCATAGAAAACTCGCTGCTTCATCACACAGAAATTTCTGTCGGTCTATAGTCTTTATATCAGCCAATTAAATGAAGCAGTGTGCCATAGTCAGTGTCATGATAAATTCATGATGGTAGAGCGCCGAACATGATAATGTTCGAGGTGATTCAGTTATTTTTTCGTAATAGGTTGAAAAATGGTACGAAACATGAAATAAGTTTAAAAAAAAAAATGTCTAATATGACATTTAGAGAAGTCACCCACTATGATTCGCTGGCATTCAATGTCATTGCTCACAATTTCACAAGCATGGTACGTTTGTTAAAGCTATAAAAGATAGATTTGGCTGGTTGCTGGATGCAATTTTTGAACCTATTGTAATTTTTTTAAATTTAGAGTTTTATTTTTGAATCCATAGATAGATAGATATAGAATCCATTTATATTTAAATTATGTTCGTAAAGTATAGATGAAATCAACATCATAAAAACGCTTGAAACACTCAAAAATTCCAATGCCTCGAAATACAAACATGAAAAGTCACAACCTAAAACAGGTTAAAATCACATGACTGAAATGAAATCACATAATTGAAATGAAAATGATTCAAATGAAAAATCCTTCCATATCACAAATAAAAAGCAATTCACTCTATACTAGCGAAAAAGGACAACTTTTGCCACCCTCACTGTTCACGAAAAAGAGCCTTATAACTTTGTTCAGTCAACTAATCCGTACTGTTCCACAATCTCTGCGAAACTTTCGGCGGAACTTAATCTAACAAAATGCCGCTGTCTCTTTTATTCCTAAATGCGTGTATCCAATTTGCCTAGAATTAGGTAGAGAATGAATGCGTGTATCCAATTTACCTAGAATTAGGTAGAGATTTGTTAGAATAGTGAGCTCGAGTAATCAACTTTTCATAATTAAAGATTTTTTCAAAATGTCAATGAAAAACAATTAATTTTGCATAAAGTAACTTAAATTTTAATAAACTAATCTTACAAATTGTAATTTAATTTTTATATATAAATAAATTTGGTCTTAAATTAGATAAAAGTGGGTTGTGTAATTCAATACAATTAAAATTATTAAAAAATATTTATTTTATATATTAAAAAAAATATAAAACAGACTGCCATTTTACATCGAACATATAAAGCACGAGTTCTTGCACACTGTTAAATGGACATAAACAATTAATTAATACACACAGGGTTGGATGGTATGCTTAAATGATACCATCAACGTGGTACGTGGTCGTAATTTTAAGTTGGAGGCTACAAGTAGCGACTACCTGCCGCTTAGTTTAAATATAGTAATGTTGCAATGTGATGTTGGAAAGTGTCTATGGATAGCTATTACGGCTATTACATGTTGCTTAATGTAATCATAGAGATGTTACAATTTGAGTTTGAAGTTGTTTATGAAGATTTGTTTTGTAATAAAGTATAGTTAAATTAAATTAGAAATAATTGTTGCAATTTGAATCTGAACATGTCTATGTGGATTTGCTAAATGTTGCCATTTGAATTAACTTTGTAATAAAGTTTTTGGTTAGTTTAGTTTAAATATAGCTAAATTAAAGTAAAAAAGTAAGAATTTATGCGCTATATAGTAGTACTTTAAATCTATCTAAATTATAGTAAAACAACCTTTGTGTTGATGGTGGTTACCAATTGATAATTATTAGCATGACCCATGAGCATATGCATTTGATGTATAGGTTAGATCTGCTACATATGCTTAGCTTGTTTTTGGCATTGATATATGTATGACAGACTTTTGTGTTGATGATGGTAACCAATTGATAATTACTAGGACGACCCATGAGCATATGCATTTGTTGTGTAGATTAGATCTGCTACATATGCTTATTGGCAAGACCAAAAGATGAGACAACATGATAACCACTTTGGGGCCTGCCACTTAGTTTAAATATAGTAATGTTGCAATGTGATGTTGGAAAATGTCTATGGATAGCTATTACAGCTATTACATGGTGGTTAGTGTAATCATAGAGACGTTACAATTTGAGTTTGAGGATGTTTATGAAGATTTGTTTTGTAATAAAGTATAGTTAAATTAAATTAGAAATAATTGTTGCAATTTGACTTTGAGCATGTCTATGAGGATTTGCTAAATGTTTCCATTTGAATTAAAGGATGTCTATGAGGATTTTTGCTTAGTTTAGTTTAAATATAGCTAAATTAAAGTAAAAAATAACAATTTATGTGCTATATAGTAGTAGTTTAAATCTATCTAAATTATAGTAAAACAACTTTTGTCTTGATGATGGTAACCAATTGATAATTACTAGTTTGGCCCATGGGCATATGCATTTGATGTATAGATTAGAATTGCTACATATGCTTAGCTTGTTTTTCGCATTAATATGAGTATAACAGAGTAGCTACTACCTGTTGCCTAATGCAAATATAGAAATGTTGCAATTTGAGTTTCAACTTGTTTCTGGGGATTTTCTTTTGCTTAATTTAGTTTAAATATAATTGAATCAAAGTAAAAATTAGAAATTTATCTACCATATAGTAGTAGTTTAAATCTATTTAAATTATAATAAAAGAAATTTTGTATTGATGATGGTAACCAATTGATAATTACTACGACGACCCATGAGCATATGCATTTGTTGTGTAGATTAGATCTGCTATATATGCTTAGCTTATTTTTGGCATTAATATGAGTATGACAGAGTAACTACTACCTATTGCTTATCAATGATCACTTTTTATGAATTAGCACTAATAATATTTTTATTTCTAACTTAGTACTAATAATATTTTTAGTACTAAAATAAAAGCTGGAATTTATTTTATAACTTTTTTATTTTTAATTCAATTTTCAAGAAAAAATGTGTCGGGTTTCCCATGTTTTGGCCAGATTGGCAAGACCAAAAGATGAGACAGCATCATAACCACTTTGGGGCCCTAGGATCTAGTGTTCCTTGAATGAGGGTAAATCCTATGCTATATTTTTGATGCGTGCTAGAAGACGAATGAACAACATGAAAAATGTAAATAACAATGAGATAAGAATAACATCACCCATAGTAATAGACCAGGATCCTGTGAAATTGCTTGATTAATTGATGCAAAATTAGTCTCAAATAGCTGATTACAGTCTTAACTTTCTCTTCCCAACCTACTACTTTACAAACTACTCTGCTACCCTCTCCCGAAACAATTTTTTCTGGGGTTCTTTGTAAGAAAAATGGATAACAGGAGTAGGTCATACATATTAAATGGATTTATTAACACAGAATGGGGGTGGTGCTTATGCCCACTGTGCTTAATAGCAATGCCCTGTGAGAGCAGATATGGCTTGGTTCATTTGCTCTTTATGTTCAAAGTGCGTCTTTTCCTTTGATTATAGGATTAGGTCTCAAATATTCAATTAACAAGCCTTAATCCTCTTAATCTGTCTCTGTTGTTTCACTAAGCTACTGCTGCAATGGCCTTTTCTGTATTTTGGATCGCATTGACTGGGATTATGGTGCTCTCGGAGGTTTGATGTAGTCTGGTCCGATGTGCCGAGCCCGATGAGACTATGATCAATGACAGAATAACAATAGTCCTCTGTTTCCTGTACTAATTGTCCTGGAGGCTAGATATCTTCTTGAGCCTCTTCTGTCGGATCACTAGTTGTGCTTGCAGGGAAATTCTGAGGAATTTATGACGTTTCGTGATCTCTTTCTGATTCAGTCCGTTCCTGATGATCAGGGTGCCACTCTTCTAGTGGAATCTGAGAAGAATTATCAGCTATCGAAGGAGCGTGCATGTGTGCTGGTTCTTCTTCTGCTTCAGACTCTACATCTTCCATGTGGTCACTTGTTCCCTTAATGCAGCACTCCCTGTTAGCCTTTGTTATCAGGCTGTTATCTTTTTAAGTCAGCATAGTGCAAGATAGGGGTGAGCCATCAGGCAGCTCCCGATTACCTTCTTCCTCATCTTTCACAGATTCTTGAGCATCGTATATGTCCTACTCGTTAGCATAGACAGAAGAAAAAAAATCCTCTGTTTCTTGTACTAACTGACCCAGAGGCTAGATATCTTCTTGAGCCTCTTCTGTGGGATCACTACTTGTGTTTGCAGGGAATTTCTAACGAATTTCTGAGGTTTATTGATCTCTTTCTGATTCAGTCGATTCCTGATGATCAGGGTGCCACTCTTCTAGTGGAATATGAGAAGAATAATCAGCTATAGGAGGAGCCTCCATGCGTGCTGGTTCTTCTTATGCTTCGGACTCTGCATCTTCGATGTGGTTAGTTGTTCTCTCAATGCAGCACTACCTATTAGCCTTTGCTATTAGACTGTGATCTTTTTTAGTTAGCATAGTGCAAGACAGGGGTGAGCCATCAGGCACCTCCTGATTACCTTCCTCCTCATCTTCCACAGATTCTTGAGCATTATACATGTCCTGCTGATTATTTGGGTCTGGAGTTTTCTCTTCCTCTGGAAAATGCATGGGCTGCTTTAAGTAATTGTCATTTGCATTCAGATTAGCCATATACATCTCCAACACTTTACCAAACATGTGTGCTATTCGATTTAATTGATCACACAAAGTATCTAGCTTTGTATATCTATCCATGTCTGGATCCATTTTTTTGCAAAGAAGGTCATTGCATCTTCTGAACCAGTTCACAGTCCTCTATGAGTGGAGTCATTTGGTCTTGTGAGAGTTATGGAGTGCGGAGTCACGAGTTGGATGAGTTTGACTGTTTGGAGTAGGCTGTTGTCTACCATCAGCAATTAAAAGCCAATCTAGGCTAAGTGGTCTTTACCATCCATTGGGAAATGGAGTCATGAAAGGTAATTACATGCAAACAACTAGCCAAGGTTTTCAAAGGGCAAGTCAAAGACATCTTTCAATCAAGTCACTAGGGGGCAGCTTATAGATTAGACCAGAGGTCATTTAAGCCCAGGTCTGCTTTAGCATGCTGCAAGGGAAAAAAAGAGACAAGATTTGAGGCAAAACTAGAGTCTATAGATCGGAGAAGGACCTTTAACTTTCCCTGCTTTGAGACCAGCAAGAAACATCCAAGCAGCAAGCTCCGGGTTCACACATTAGATAGCAGGAAATAACATCCGAGGGTAAATCCTATGCTATATTTCTGATTCGTACCAGAAGAGCAATGAACAACATGAAAAATGTAAATAACAATGAGATAAGAATAACATCACCCGTAGTAATATACCAGGATCCTGTGAAATTGCTTGATTAATTGATGCAAAACCAGTCACATACATTAAGCTCAAATAGCTGATTACAGTCTCAAGTTTCTCCTCCCAACCTACTATTTTACAAAATACTCTGCTACTCGCAATAACACAATTCAACTCTTTACAAAATGTTTTATGGGGTTCTTTATAGAAAAAATGGATAGAAAAAGTAGGTGATACGCATTAAATCTGCTTAGTAGCAATGCGTTGTACTTGGTGGTCTAGTTCGAGGTCTCTGTCAAGTCGATAGTGACCTAAGATGTTTGTTTGGTGTCCTTTATGACTGTAATGCAGTCTGTTATGTCTTTTAAAGCAAGTAAGGTGACTGGAGGTCTTCTCGGTTTCCATACCTACATTATTGCCATCCTGACAGTCTTTGGAAGCTTTCTCTGAGTGGAGTGGCCTTTGGGGACTGCGGAGACGTGAAAACTTGTGCTGAGGCCATATTGTTCTAATAAAATGTACTGTTGATGCTGAGAGCAGATATGGCTTGATTCATTTTCTCTTTATCTTCAAACTGTGTCTTTTCATTTGACCACTGGATTAGGTCTGAAATATTCAATTAACAGGAGCAGTGACTGTGACTATGGAAAATAGAGTGAATTCATGAGTCTGTGTACCCTGTACAATAAAAAAAACCAATTATAAAATTCATGGTGGTGGCCGAAGAATGTTGTGGAGGAGTGGTGGCGTGGTAACGTAGAAGCGGGAACCGTGGCTATAGCGGGAATGTTAATATGCAATTAGGC
Source organism: Pinus albicaulis (assembly GCA_034641835.2). NCBI lineage: Eukaryota > Viridiplantae > Streptophyta > Pinopsida > Pinales > Pinaceae > Pinus > Pinus albicaulis. The sequence goes on along the minus strand of CM076574.1, from coordinate 1,050,483,008 downwards.
GGAGAAATGAAATAAATTTTAATATGGAATATTAAATTTCAAAGCAGGCAGATTACAAAGTTAATGAGTGAGAATGTGATGGAATGGGCTGACATAGCGGCAGCCGGCACTCGCGGAAGGCGATTAACTGAGGGTCGTTAGATCACAGGAAACAGGCGGTTGCGATCTAATCAGAGGATGGCAATTAGGAGGGATGGAGGGGCAGCAAAGCGAGAAGTTCCGACTGCGGTTGGAGCAGAGATGCGATTGAGCGAGTGGCATCTGAAATGGAGACAGATCGATGCCTCGCACGCAATTGAAGGAGTGGATGGATAGGGGTGACGGGCACAGTGCGATTAGCACTGGGCCATCGGACCTAGGGAGATCGACGGCTCATATCACGGCGGGGGTTCAATATAACAAAAATACTATGGCATCGGGGGTTTCGTTTACAAACGAAAAAGGCGTTCCACCCCAATCCTCCAATGCGATAAGCGCCTTACGGGTTGGCACTTCGTGTTAGCGCTGGGATCATGCGGGGAAGTGGTTAAGGGGCTGGCCTTAAAAGGGACTAAACCTGTGGTAGATAAGAGTGGGTTTCAAGCCTATTTTAATGCTTTTTAAGGCCGGAGAGGGCGTTCGGTGAGGGGAATAGAAGAATTTTGAGCCAAACAAAGGTGTTTGAGGGGTTTAAAAGGGGATTTGGGTGATTTACAAAATATAAATTGCTTCTTAAGACAACAAATACTTTATAAATGTAAATAAAAAAAATATTAAAATATTATAACTTTTATAATTTTTTATTTTTTAGTTTTATAAATATTATATATTTTTAATTATATTTAGGTATTTATGAACGTTGGCCATTAACCTAAATTTCCTCCATATTTTCTTGATGTAATTAGTTTATTCAAACACTTTATAACATTAGGTGATCCAGTATACCAACAAAAACTAGAACTATATGTATAATATTATTTTAAATAAATAAATAAATAACAAGACTATTTTAAATAAATAAAATTAAGTTTCAAAATAATAAAACTAGTGACTACAATTAAAATTTAATTAATAATTTTAAAATTAAAAATAGATTTATATGTATTTTTAAAATAATAAATATATTGTAATTTAAATTTAAGTAAATTTAATGTGATTTGGATTTTTAAATCAGTATAGTTTTATTTAAATAATAATAAAAAAATTTCAGAAAGTATAAAAATATTTGCAAAAAATAAATATGTTTATATTTACTTTTCAAATATTGGAATTAGTTCCCCCGATCGGGGTGCCAAATGGCAAGGATTGTGACGGGAAGAGGACAATTGTTTGTTTTTCTATGCCCCTTGGTTACATTTTCCTATTAATCTGTATCTGCTCTGAACTGGGGTAGGTAGCAATTTAGGTAAGAAGGAAAAGGGGGTGGAAGGAATGCTTATAGTCTACTGAAGCGTCATGGGGCTCACGATATCTATGCCTCAACTACCTTTCGCAACCATTGTCAATTTTATGTTTTGTTCATTAAATTCTTTGGTATTTTCTATTGTCTTGTTGCTTTAGTGGTTATCGTCTTCCTCTTAGTCTGATATCCAAATATGGTGAAGAAAAATAGAGGCAGAAAGCTCAATATGGACAAAGGCAAGGAAAAAATTTGAAGCTTGCTAGGCAAGAGAGGCAGGAAATCCAGTAGAGAGCTCATGGAGCCCTTATTTCAGGTATACTCAGAGGAGACATCCTGTTTTATAAAATCTCTAATTAACGGATGAGAGACAGAAGTTAGAACCAAAATTGAAGAAGAGGATGATATGGCAGCGAAAGAACTACAACATGTGATTATCGACCTTGGGCATAGCTGAGGGAGAATCTCATTGTTTCATCACTTAATAAAAACCTATTGGTTAGTAAAATGCCTGCTAGTTAATGCCATTACTTCAGTTCAGGAAGTAGGAGGGGATCCCAAGGCAGTCTCCACCCTGGCAGAGACTAACAAAAGCATCTTGGAAATTAACTTGTGTGAATTGCATCAGTATGCTTGCGTTGGCAGAATGGAGAAGGACATTAAGGCCATCGAACAAGTTGACATGCTAGGTTCCAGTGTTAAAGATCTGGCCGCAGTTGAGTTAGATGATGACTAGAGCAGTTAGATTCAGTTTTTTTAGCTGTTAGCTTTCTTGATGCATTATGTAAATGTTAGTATTAGTAAATTCTGATATTACTTAGCTAAATAATTTTTGTAGGAATCCAAAAAAGTACATGTTTTGGATGGCATACAATGCACTCAGATGGCTAATAGACCTGGTTTCCTTTAGGTAGGTTGAGGTCTAGTTTCTGTATCTACTATGCCTGTTGTTTTTTACATAAATAGAAAATAGTAGGGATGTAGTAAACTTACAAAAAAAGATATTGGAATTAGTTATTACTGTGAAATTAGCAATGGAAACAATTAGTATGAGGAATTATTTGTAAATGTAAGTTTATTTATCAATAATATTAAAAAAAACATATTATCTAGTGTAATTAGTTAATGATTTATAAGAGTACACACTTATACTCTTACAAGATATCTAGAATTTTGAATATTATCGTATTTCTTTATTGTGATGAGAAGTTCTTTCTAGTCTATGTGCCACAATATTATATTATTTATATTAAATAAATTAAATAATGACTCTATTGAATAATTCAAAGATGTTAATAAAAAAATATATATTTCAATATTGAACAAAAATATTAATTAAAAAATAATTAGTGTTGGTGAAAAAGACATTGCATAGTGTTGGTGAAAAAGACATTGCATGCTATTTCATATAAGAATGGGCCTCTACTTAAGCCAAGGTCCGTGGGTGGACAAGACCACATGGCATTATCATATTGCATTGAAAGTTGAAACGTATCGGGAGCGTTTTCTTTGTCACCCAATTGAATAGTGAAAGGAACCAAAGCCGATGCATGTTATAGGTCACAACTAAAAGTTGAACTCGGGTATGATTAACAATTTTCATCAGATTTTTTTATTTGAACCATTTGTTATGCTATAACTCTAGACCCCATCTATGTTATATGGTGCAGTTAATAGTTGATCGCGCATTTTCATTTCAATCGGCATCAGAACTTTTTGTATTGGCTGCTTTGTAATATTATGTTTCAGATCCGATGCAGTCTATGAAGCGGATTTAATATTTTTTCAGGTCCGCAGGTATATGCGTAAATGAAATGTTTTAATGTTTTTATGACGCGACAAAAGGTTTCACAACATTTGGTTTGTTGTATTGTTTTAAATATATACAAAGCGCATTTGTAATACACCCTGCAAATTTTAGTTTAGTTTCATGTCATATAGTTTTTGTTTTATGTTTTAATATGCGTGGCATGTATAAATTAAGAAGCCCAAGAGGCTATTGTAACAGACTATAATGTTTTTATTTTGAAAGCATACCAGAGTGCGAAAAACGGTATGTAATTTTTTTTTACTGTTTATTTTTTTTAAAACAAAAAAAAACAGAGAGTCTGTGTTGTTTTTTTCATTATTTTGTGGTGAGCGTGACGGAAAAATACGATCATGATTAGGCAAAGACCAGGGAAGATAAGACTAAATTTATTCTTAGTATAGTGTTTGCAAAGATACATGAACATCATCATACCAAAAGCTATAAAAAAAGAAAAGCATCACAGTGTAGATACAAATTTCCAATGCTACCAATGAAAAGAACAAGGATTCTTGAACCAATTACTTTGGTACATGATTCAATAAATGAAAATTTTTTTTCCTTGCAAAGCACCTTAGAGAAAAAACACTATGACAAATTGACTAGCCATGAATATTTCTTAGATGAATTCCAGTTAACAAAGATTGCTTACATTGAATTAATACAAATTAGATTAACACAACCAATGGTATTCTTGCAACGAAAACTATCAGAAATATGGAATAATAGCTTTGCATACAATATGCCACACCTATGGAATGCAAATACAGATGCTCAATACGTTCTAAGTGCATATGCTATAGTTTCATTATGTTGCAGTTTCATATTGCACTTCATATATGACCAAAGTTGACAGATCTATGACAAATGCATTCAAAAGGATACGAAAACAACATGAAAAGGGAAAAATTAATGTTATTCAAATGATACGATCTCTGGGAAATGATTTGCTTAACCTTCAATAAATTTCAGCTCAAGAAGCAGTCCACATAGCTGTATCACTACCATTGAATCATAGTTCAACAAAGTGCAACTTTATAAATACAGCACCAATAGACAAATGCACATTTATACTTAAACCAACCACTTTTCTGAAACAAATTGCTGACAACTCTGAAGATGTTATGTGTAGTTCTATAATTTATGTGCTCTTAGAATGGCTTTCAGATTTAGATTTATTTGCCATTCATATCTTTGGCCCTACTTCTAGTCCCAAAAATCTTGAAGCCTCGAAAATTAGAAAATTTAAAAGAGAATATCATATGACAAAATAAATTAACAGTGAATAGATAAAATCCAACAATTACAATGCAAAATCAACTCTGAGCTATAGAAATTCAACTCTTAAAAACTAATTCTAGACAGAATCACCAGATGTGACCCTATATAAAAGAATATAGAAGTAAATCTAGTACAAAAATGTAATCTCCAAGTCAAAATATATTACAAATTAAGGACCCCTTTCTAAATGCATGAAAGGGTTTTAAATAGGTACTCAACAAAACAAAATAACTACAACTATTCCTATAATATATCTAAAATAGAATATCTTAAACTAAAATGCGAACTTGTAGTAGAATAGCTCATTAATCACACAAAGCATCTAGCTTTGTATCTCTATCCATGTCTGGATCCATGTTTTTGCAAAGAAGGTCATTTCATCTTCTGAACCAGTTCACAGTCCTCTACGTTCTTGTTCTGGCAAAATGTTGCAAACATACTGCACTTTGAGAAAGGCAGATTTGAGCAGTAAAATCTTGTACAAAAATTGAGAAGAACTGTGCACTGATTTCTGGATTACTATGTGATTCTGTTGTAGCCAATGTTTGAAGAAGTGATGGTGCTGCAAAGAAAAGGGAAAAATTAGTCAAATCTTGCTATTTTGGATAGCATAATTTAAATTGCATATATCTAATTTTTTGTTGAAAGATGAAGAGTAATTATAAGTATACCTAGCCTTGGTAGGGCTTCCATTGCTATCAACAGATTGGATCTCGTTGTCTTCGTTGATTGTAAATGTACCATTGATTTTGAAATCACGTAGCATATACATTGTTGCTTGCTTCCTTTTAACATAGTCTTAAAAAGACATATGCGCTAGGTTGGGAAGTAACTGTTTCAAGAGGAATTTGCTTCGAATGCAAAATTGCAAATTGGTATTGTTGGACTTGATTATGCAATTAAGACACTGCGAATAGGAAAAGGTCGAATTTTTATTGCATTTTAGGCAATCAACTGTATTCTCCTCTATCATTGTAGAGGCTAGTATTGGTGAATTGCATTCAACACAAACTGGTTCAAATGGCATAGAGTAAATTCTTGCAATTGTCAATGTTCCTTTTATATGTTCATAGAGAAGGACAAGTAGTATATGTCAAAATATAAATAGATGGGGAAACAATTGTAAATTGAGTAGTAGAGGTACTGTTTCATTTGTACTTATAGAGAATGTTGGAGGGTTCAATTTTCTGAGTTCTTCTGCTACTTCTGCATTCAATTTTGTGATGAATGTAGCTTGCGTTGTTCAAAGTGTTCTGTCCCTCAGTTCTTTCCTGTTTGTTATGTTTTTGAATAACATAATTGGAAGATGGCATTTTTGAAATTCTTACTCAATTTCATCATAGAGCGGTGCAAATGTTTCAAATAACTGCAACTGCAAAAGAATACATAATTTTTTTATTTTTTTTTTGAAACTGAATTGAAATGTAGCATGGAACTAGCAATATAGAAACATTGTAAATTAATTTATGTTACCATTGCTCTATTGTCATCGAAATTTCAATTGTTAATTTGCAATGTAGATTGGAAACCAACTTTCTGTGTAGCTATCACAATTGCTGCAATCGTTCCAACTGGATATGTTTCTGTATTTGTTGTAAGGTGTTTTATTGTTGTATCTGGAATGAATTTGTATTCTTTGCAAATTGTTGGTAAGTTCTGTACGGTGCTTAGTTCAGTTAGCAGCAGAATCCAATCACAATCACCACGTTCATAATTTGTTTTAGGAAGTACTTTAAAATTTGTAATAGATATTGCTTTTCCTGGTGATATTTTTTGGCCATGTTGTTCAATAAGCTCAGTTGGTATGGACAATGTGATTGTCATTATTCCTTTGGCATCTGTCAAATCTGCACGTAGTATTTGTTGTGCTTTGTGGAATTTATCAAGATATGTGTTATAGATAACCATAACATCTCCATTGAACATTCTTGCTGTTTTTTGAATGTTTAGTTCTTCAATGGTAACTGGAACTAAATATGTTGCTTTCGACCTGTGTATTGATGATGTTGATGTGGCAAAAGAAATAATTACAAGTAAAATATATTGGTGATAAATATGAATGCTATGTAAATGGTACGTATAAGAATTTGTTTCACGTTTACTTACTTGTCTGATTCAATTGCACTTGATATTTGTTGTTCTTTGTCTATTGTAGGTTTCTGTGCAGAACTGCGAGATCAAAAAGATGCAATGTCACTGAATCATGCGCTTGAACGCAACCACGAAGTCTTTGGTAAATTTTAATAAATAAGAATAAAAATAAAATTATAAGGTCATTGTATATTGTACTGGAAACTGAGTATTAGATATTGAGAGAGATATTAATTACATTTAAAAACTTGGATAATGGAATACTTATAAAATATACAATATTAAATTCATAAAATTCTATTGGTGCAATAGAGATATATATTGATCTTATTTGCAAATATCAAAAGCCTTTTTGGCTGATAGAAAAAATGACAAAATTCCAGTACTATAGAAACGTGTAAACACATCTAGTACAGATGTATGAAAGTTTAGGTACTGCTGATTGGCATGAAAACATTTACATATGCATCAAAGACTAAGTAACTTGGGCGTAATAAGCAAGTCTGGATGTGTTTCTTGATCAAGCTCACTTTCCATTGTTGTTATTATTAGTAGTTGGCAGTTTATAGAATAAATATGTTGATCAAGATATATGTCATTTGACTTTGTTGAACTACTCAACGAAAAATAACATAGAAACACCATAGGACAAAAGAAACCAAAAAAAAAAATTGTATAGATTAAATTTCAAAGATGATAGAGGTATTAAGAGAAATAATGATGAGATTGGACACATTTTGTTCAAATTTCACAATGTGAATTAAGATGCATATGGATTATGAAATAATTTAGTTTGATGTAACTGAAATGGAGTTATAATTTTGGAAGCAATTTAATTTGTATTTGATGTTATATTTATGGAAATTTAGAGGTTGACAAGAAGCAACATGGGAAATTGGGGGAGATCTTAGTAAAAAAAGGTTCAAATGTAAAGTGAATAGGAAGCTTGACAAGTTTCTAGAGAAGGGTGAGGAAAAGGAATCAACAGTTGACAAGAAAAGAAGAACAAGAAGACTGGGATTCACAGAATTATGCATGTAACAGTTTTGATGTAAATAAGCAATTGGTGATGATTGTCAAGTTTAAGCATGGTACATTATTGAGAACTTAGCACTAGTAATATAAGAATAGATCTTGCAATAGTTTTGTAGAAAGAAATAAATAGTTAAACATAGAGATATATCTATACATATGCATTGAAGGGTAAGTAAGTTTAGTGTAGTAAGAAAACCTGGATGTGTTTATTTCTTTTTGTGACTTGTCTTTGGCAATTTGACTCATTGTAGAAAGCTATAGCAATCTACAAGACAAACAATTAGAAGTCAAAGTCATAGTAGTTAAGAGGCTATGATACTATTGACTAGAAAAAAGCATTAGACTACTTTCATTTGCACTGTGTTTGTGTTGCATTTTTGTCTTCAATGATGAGACAAATAGTATCATGGTCGCTCCAATATGTATCTAATCTGAAAGTCTTATAGCTACAAGTTATGTTCGACCATATGTGATCAATGATTGATAATTGTTGATTGTTATTTGTCTCTAAAAGAAAATAAAGGTTGTAATTGTGCATATAAGATTTTAGTTTGTTTGTTTTGTTGTTGTTTTCAAGCATATTGATGTTGAAATCGCCGAGAATCACTATTGTTTGATTTGAATGTATTTTGCATAATTCTTTTGAAAGAAGATCCAATGTATTGTTCAATGTTGCATATGGTGCAACATAGAAATTCACAAATATAATATCCATGTCATGAAGAAGCAGCTTTGCTAATGTAGCTTCAATGTTGTTTTCTTCAAAATGAATATGGTTCAAGATCTTTATATGATTTTTAATACAAATTAGCAAACCATGTTTATTATGATTTGATATGCAATTAAATGCTTCAAGTCTTTTTAGAAGCATTGAATTATTAAAATGTGTTTCTTGTAAACATAGGATGTCAAATTGCATTAGATCATAGTCATTTAACAAATCATCAATATGTATTTGTAAACTGTGAGTGTTCATAGAAAGAATTGAAATGTATGCTTTTGTTTCTAATAATGAATAGTTGTAGTCTAGTTGCCACTTTGCATTTCTGTATAAACATTCCATTTCAACAGAAATTTTGTGTCAAATTCAGAAGTTTTGTTTCTTAAGTGAACTAAGAAAATACAATGATTCTATGTTTCTCACACGAGAAAGAGCTGTATATACTAATCCATGGCATCGTATTCCTAAAGGATCAAATGCAAGATTGTCTAGTGTCAAGCCTTGTGATCTGTGTATTGTACATGCACATGCTAGTTGGATTGGGAATTGTTTTCTTATTTTCAAGTTGCCTGTTTTTTCTAATACAGAAACTGGCTTTGTTGTGTGCAGTATGGGAGTCCAATCACTAGAAATTTCTTTGCTATATAGAAAAGAAAATTTATGTGCTTGGCAACGGCCAACACGTTCATCATATAATTTGATCCATATTACATCAAAATTGTATAATTTTACATATGCTTTAATGATACCATCTGCACCGTTGACTAGACCATCTTGTAAGTCATAGTTTCCTGCATATATTTCAACTAGCATGTTAAGTTTTAGGACAATTTGTGAAGGCAATGTTGCCATTTGTGCATGAGATGGTATGTGTCCATGGTTTTCTTCTTCGTAATCAATTGCATTAATTACGATTTCATCACTAGGAACAATAGACAACATTTTCTTGTTATGTAATGCTACATATTTATTCCTAAAAAATAGATAGGGGAAAGTAGGATAATTAGGAGCATTTCGAATACAATGTCTATTTAGGTAATTCAAATCATCTTCTGTTTGATTATTTAAACACATCCTATTCAAAATGCGAATGAATTTTTCATTTGTTTGATGCATTGCAATGTGCAATTCATAGTACTTTACATGTTCTTTCCAAAAGTCATATGTTATTGGTTGCTTTCTTATTGTAGGTTGTTCAAATATTAGTGAATCTTGTATAGGTTGTGCTTGGTATAAGTAGCCACAAAATATGATATCAATGTTTCCAAAGTATTTTGTTTGATTGTGCTTAATGTTTCTTAATCGATCATCAATTTGATATAGAAAACAACTTCCAATTAGAGATACTTCATCAATGAGAACAACCCTTAATTCTTCGTACAGTTGTGTTAAATTGTCTAATACATTGTTGCTAAGTGGAACAAAACTAGATTTGTTGAAAGGAATTAGCAATGCAGAATGAATTGTAACTCCACCTGCATTATATGCAGCTTTACCTGTGTATGCTAATATCAAACGTTTTGGCTTCAAAGGATCTGTATTGTAATGTTCATTGTAGATGCGCATGAGCATTTGGAATATTTCTTTTGCTGTGAATTTTTTCCCAGTACCAGCTCCTCCAATAAAAAATAAGTAGAATGGTTTGTCTATGTTCTTTCATTTTTTCATTGCAATGTCTTTGAGTATTTCTTGTTGTTATTTATTTAGCATTCTCCTAATATTGTAGTATTCCTCATTGCTAAGCATAAATGGATGTTCTGTAAATTGAAAACCAATTTTAAGATGTCTTTTTTTCTCATTGCATTGGGGAAATTGCAAATCTTTAGCCAAGTCATACTTTTCAGTAACATCATCAGACATTATAGGATTTTTTATTGTATGATTAGAAGTTGCAGTGCTGCAATCAATTTTTTGAATTGCTTCTTCCAAATCACCCCATTTCTTGTTCATGTTATATGTGAACTTAGTTTCATTGTTCTTTATTGTGTTCTTATGCAACATGTATGCACTTTTCCATGTAGAGCAGTCTTACTTTAGTTCATTTTCATTGTTTTTGAATGGAAAATATAGCAAAAGTTTTTCTCTGTAATATTTTTCATAGTCAATGTGTTTTTTGTATTTAATGAATCGAATCACTTTTTCTTTTTTTCTTTTTGATATTGTTTTTCCATCTTTCCTATACTTTGATACAAATTCGGCTAAACATATATGCTTAATATCATTAGGCCTATTGATATAGTAATCAATTATAGAACTGCACATAACATCCTTAGAGTTGTCAGGGATTTGTTTTAGAAGAATAGTTGGATTAAGTATAAATGTGCGTTCGTCTATTGGTGCTGTGTTTATAAAGTTGCATTCTCTTGAACTATGATTCAATGGTAGTGATAGAGCTATGTGGACTTCTTGTTGAGCTGAAATTTGTTGAAGGTTAAGCAAAGCATTGCCTAGAGACCGTATCATTTGAATAGCATCAATTTTTCTCTTTTCATGTTCTTTTCGTATCCTTTTGAATGTATTTGCCATAGATCTGTCAACTTTGGTCATATATGAAGTGCAATATGAAGCTGCAGCATATGCATTTAGAACATATTGGGCATCTGTATTTGCATTCCATAGGTGTGGCATATTGTATGAAAAGCTATTATTCCATATTTCTGATGGTTTTCGTTGCAAGAATACCATTGGTTGTGTTAATGTAATTTGTACTAATTCGATGTAATCAGTTTCTGTTAACTAGAATTCATCTAAGAAATCTTCATGACTAGTTGATTTTTCATAGTGTTTTTTCTCTACGGTGCTTTGCAAGGAGAAAGCTTTTTCATTTATTAAGGCATCTACTAAAGTAATTGGTTCAAGAATCCTTTTTCTTTTCATTGGTAGCATTGGAAATTTGTATCTACATTGGGATTCTTTTCGTTTTTTACAGCTTTTGGTATGATGATGTTCATGTATCTTTGCGAGTTCTGGGTCAAGGTGATTTGTGCTACAAGTTATATAGTTATCCAAAAAGTTTTCAATTTCTAAGTTAGTATTAATTCCACATACTAGAGCATATTCTATCCATATAAGGGCATGTTCATGTGCACTACCTCTATTTTGGAACTCAGTTACAAAGTAGTAATCTAATATTTTGCGAAAGAATGTGCTATCTTGACAGATCAATTGCTTCAATGCATTTGTCTTATGTCTATAGTAACCTGTACATGTTACTGGGTCCTTCCTGACAAAATAATCAATGTTGCATTCCTCAATTGTTTCAATGTATTTCTCTTTATTTCTATTGCTATGTAATTCAGTAAGAGTTTGTACTAGTGGTGTCCAAAGATGCTCTGCACTTGTAAATGTAACAAAGAAAGTTGGAGGACCTAATTGTCGTATCATTGCAAATATATGTTTCTGCATTTGTTGATGGTAATCAAGAGAAATTCTTATGTGTTTGAAATCTATGTATCTAATATGACTTTTTAGTAACTTTTCTAAGTTAGGCTTGTACTTAACATCTTTTTCTAACAACTTTCTTCCTTGTAATTTTCCTTTTCTTATTCATACTGAGATGCATGACATGACCTTTTCAATGAGTATTCGCATTATCTTGAAGAAAAAAATTGTGATGTGATAGGAAAAGTGACCATTGCAATGCATTAGTTCCCATTTTACTATTTATTGGTAACGAAATATTTGTAGTATATCATCGTCACGTGGATTTCCAAAGAATATTGTTGGGAAACTCATTTCTTCTGCATGTTTGTCTTTGAATATCCCAAGTGGTCATTGTCCCTCAGTTGGTGCTATTTCAATAATATTGTCTTGTAAATCATGAATTCGTTGTGAAGCTATGAATCCATGTACCAAGGTTTCAGTTGGCTTTTCACTTTCTGAAATGCTATCAGTTTCACTTTTGCTATCAATGTTGTCATCATCAGATTTATTAACTTTATTGTCCAATTCAAGTATATGATTCCAATTGTTATTAATCGAAATGTTTTCAGTTTTATACAAATTTCGAGAACATAGTTCTTTAAGTGCTCTCATGACAATATGCACACCCACTTTTCTTGTTTGATATGCATTCTTGTATTCTAGTCACTGTTTTAATGCAATAGCAATTTTGATTGTATTGTTTATGGATTGTGGCAATGATTTTTGGACAATGTCCATATAGACAGGTACATTGATTATTGAACCAGTTAAGCACATTTGTGATCGCTTCTTCCCACATTGTCTTATTTGTGCAAAGGGAATTCTCAATGCAACAAGTATTTCCTCAAGCGAGGCAACTTTGCATTCGCAAGTGTTGTTTTGCAAGATCGACAAATGATATTTAAATGCAATGTCTTCTTTTTTCTAGATATGTTTATGTACATTTTTTCTAATTCAAGTCCAATGCTTGAGATGTTCTTTTGAAATTGCAATGTCTTGCATATTGGACATTTGGTTTTTAGTGTGTCTTCAATTTGTTGTTTGTAAATTTCTATCGGAGTACTTTTTCGTGATGAGCAATTTTTATTTTCTATTTTATTTCTATTTTGTCCAATTTTATTTGGGTCATTTGTACGTATCATTTATTTCAACTTGCGCAAGTTTATTCTATTGTTGGTGTTTTCGTGCATTTGTACTATTCTATGTTGAAAATTGCACCAATTTGTATTTTGTTTTGATAGTAATGGTTCATAATGAATGTGTGATGTACTTGTTTCAAATGATAATATGTTGTACGTTTGGTTGAAATTTTGTTTTGATTGGTAGTAATTTACAATGGTTTTACTAGTAAATGACCATATTTGTATGTTTACATTAAATATGATCGATGTCCATTGGAAGCAAAATGATGTTCCCTCAATTCCTCCTTTTTCATATGGCATTGCCATATTAATTAGGTATTGTTTCCAATCTGCAACCATTGTTTTACTTTGTATAGTTTCATTTGTTAAGTGTTTTTCTATACAATTCAATGCATCGTTGCTCCTAGCCATTAGTGCATTGCAAAAATATTGGACAATGTAGATTCTAAGAGATTTTTCATCAAATTCAGGTGCTATTAAATAACAAATTGTAGTAAACATGCTATTAGCACATTTCGACATAGTTGTTTTTGCTATATGCAATCCATGAATTTTCATTTCATGAACAACGGATTCATAATGTTTTTCAAGATGTTTGCAAAGAGGTGAAAAGGCATAATTTGGTAGAAAGTTACATCTACATAATCTTTTGTATAATAGGGATTCAAAATTTCCACTAATTGGATTTGAATCATGAAACAAAATGTTTAGTGGAATTGTATCTAGATCGTGGTTGAAGAACAAATACCTTGTTTTCATTGTTAGCGACCAAACTCCAATTGGTATGTTCAACCACTTTGATAGCCACCGTATGAAAAAATGTGTCTCCCCATAGGCCTCTTTCAGATTGGAAATTGCTATTAGATGCAAAAAAACGCATTCTACGAAGCTATGTGTCAACATCGTGAATTCCATGAAGTTGATATAACATTACAGGATATAGTTCATATTGGTATGATTCTTTTACCTCTGTGTCATTTCGTTGTAGACAATTGAGAAAATGTTCTATTATTCCATTGCACAGTTCAATAGACGAGTAACGAATGTGAAAAAGCACTTCAAATGCATTGAACAAACAATCCCCAGGAGTATATGCAAATTGTTGTAGTCTAAAGAGACTATGGTTCATTAAAACGATATCAATATTAGTATCTATGCGATGTTTTTTTGCTGGATGGTAGTTTTCAATTTCTATGATTTCGACCATTTTTTTCTATGTATTTATTTTTCATATTTGTATAGTGATTTGTTTGCTAAGTACTATGTATCTTAGATTTTTTTTCCTCAAAGATCAGAAGAGCTTCTATAATATTTTTTTGCTTTATTGAATATCTCTATGATAATGCTTACTAGCACAAAATACTAATTTTACTATTATATTGTATCTTTGATCTCAAAACAATAAAATAAGAGAAGCAAAGTTGCAAGTAACTAGTTCCTATTTTGCATCTCTCTGTATTTCAGAAGTATCACTGCAAAACAAAGCAGATGCAACATTGATTATTGTCTCTGAAAACATGAATCTCACATACAAGCTATGTATTCTAGAAATAATTGACTTTTCTACACAATAGAAAGCATGAAATACAGATTCTATGTTTCTTGACTAATAAAGCTAATTTTGCTAGTTGTAAGCAACATAGTTGTAATTATGAATATGTATGTACAGTTAGATACTTGAAGACAAAAATATGCTTCATACAAATAGCCAAACGTGAGAATCGACTTAGTTATTACAAAGAATTCATTCCTTATGCAAGTCCCAACTTTATTGCACCAAAGCATGTACTTCCAAGTCAATGTAGCAAATATTGAACAAGATAGGTCAACATAATATGAACTAATTCTATCATTATATTTTGAAAATTTGGTGCTTACACTACTTTTTGTGATAAGATAAAATATTCATTTCAATGACGAATAAATGTATTCTATGATGATTGCTAAAAACCACACATTTTTCTATGGACATTAACAATGATAGTATATACAACAACGACATTTGGATCATCTGAAGTTGTATCTATACAACCTAGTATGACATTGAGATTTAAAGTATTGACTATTTGTTTTTTTCTTTGCTTTCCTTCATGTTGATCTTTGAGAGTTGTTTATTATTTTTTTTGCATATTAACAAATGTACTGCATACAACAACAACATTTGCACCATTTGAAGTTGCAAGTAAACCACTTCTTACAAGGTCTACATGCAAAGTATCCAACACTTGTTTTCTTCGTTGCTTTGTTTCTACAGTCTATTTTGATATTAGCGGTGTCTTCTTCTGCTATTAGTTGTTGTAGCATCTTTGAAAGTTGCATGTCACTAAATTCCATATTTCCAAACTGATATATTCCATTCAATGCAACAAGTAGCACCTAACTTTGCTAAAACATCAAGAAAAAAAAAACAAATTAACTATCCAAAGGTATCAATTGACTAAAGAATAAGAGCAATACCAGAAGTTGAGACATATTAACTTGTGCAGGATAATGTGAATAATAGATGACATAGAAAAATCTTGATTTATACTATATGAAATTTCTAAGATCCTATAATAATAACTTAGGGCATGGGACTAAGACTACCACCACCATAGATCCATAGAAATAAGACTAATATGACTATTTGGGTAGCTACTCTAATTTGCTATAAATCTCTAGACTATAGTGTAACAAGCACTATTCTGACTAAGCTATAACTACATAACTTATAAACTACCCTTGCCTTTGCATCTGTTCTATTTTCTACTTCTGTTTTCACTAGTCCTAGTATTGCTTTTAGTCAATCAATTAAATTAATGACTCTTGTTAGGTGTCTTGTATTCTAGAAACAATTGTTTAAAGATTAATTTTGACTAACTTTCAACTGAGCTACTTGTATTTTCTTGCCTCCATAATATGCACAACATGCAATAATTTTTTGGACGATGCTAATGGCCACAAAATAGCTTGAACTTTAATTTATTTCATAGAGTTTTGTTTTTGGGACTGTTTTAACTACCCTTGGCTTTGCATCTGTTGTATTAGCTACTTCTGTTTTCATTGTTCCATTTTTTATCTCCAGTTTTTTGTGTTCCAATTGCTTTCTAAAATGATGAACAATCAGCTGTGTCTTGCAGCAATCACTATTTTGTAAAACCCTCTGTAAGAGAAAGACATTGTAATAGTAGTTTTTATTGTTAAGGAATAGAATTATTTCTTTTCTCTCTCCTGTTCTCATCATATTTAATATTTGTTTCGACTTTGCACACCTTTGGATGTTATTTAACATCTAGAAAGTCTGTATTGAAGATCTTTGAATTTTGCACCATAAAGCCAAGGTCGAAGTGCTTCTAGATAGAAATGATAATAATCCTGCTAATATGTTGTTCGATAAACAAGAACATAGTTTTTGAGCTGCTAACACTGAAGCTACAAATGAAGTGAAATTTGATTCAGAAAATGATGATGATAATAATCTACATTTTTTAATGAACAGACGCTTTAGTAAACAAATTTGTTAATATTTCAAATGGATAAACTTCTTCGAAGGAGGAAAACTTCGCCAATATCGAAGATGATAAGATGTCGAAGTTGCATAGTCTCAAATCAAATCCTTTTTCATGGGAAAAAGCTACAAATGAAGTAGAATTTGATTCAGAAAATGATGATGATAATAATCTACATTTTTTAATGAACGATAGCTTTAGTAAACAAATTCGTTCCAAGGAAAATGACTTTGAATCCTCCGAGGCTGATACAAATGGTATTCTCATACTAGAGATGTAACAAAATTCTGTTTTCTATGTTTTCTCTGTAGGACATAATCTTGATAGGTACTTTTAGGAAATTTGTAAATTTTTCAAAAAGAAACGAGATTTGTAAGACGTATCAACTTTATCAATTTCGAATGGAATTGAAATTATCAATGTTCCATTTTCTATCATTTAAAAACACAGTGGATAATATGTAAATTTCAGATAGAATATCATTCACTTTGCGCTCAGAATCAAAGCAAGAAAGTGAATTTAACATATGGAATTATGTGAAACAGTAAGATAAACTATGCTTATCAAACCTTGCAACCGGAGGCGCACAGTTCCAGCCTGACTTGCCAAAGCTTGCTTGTACAGCGTCCAGTCACACCATAAATATAGTTGGAAATGTGTTGAGTAGAATACAAATATTTCGAGGATCAAGAACAGAAAATCTAAAGAGAGGAAATAAGATTTAGAAAGCTTCAAGCAAAGTAACAACTGCAAAGTAGAAACTGGTACAACTACCATAATTTTATGTTATTTAATTTTGATTAATGGTTGTTGATATCAAGAGATCTACATGGGATGTATGTGACATCGACTAGATCCTCCGACTCAGATCTGCACTTGCATAATGGATATGATAAATTACATATTCGATGCGGAAAACCTTATTGTTAATAATGATTCTATGTATAGTTAATAACATTGAAATTTGAGTTTTATTTTTTCATGATGGTTTTGGCAGGAGTATAGGTGGACAGTTGTGAGCATTTGTACAATCAAGAAATGACCGATGATAAATGCAGATTCGACCTGGATTTAGTTTAATGTAATCCTCGAAGCGAGAAGGGATAAATATGTAATTTGTGTTCTTTAATAAATTATTTAATGATGTGGATACAATGGTTCTTAAAAGTATTTTCAACCCACTAGAAAATATATTAATAACTAATTTATAATTTAATAATAAAAACTAAAAAACTCCACATACCAAAATTCAATAATTTTGAGCAGCAAGTCAAAACTATGTGGATGACATTAGAAATTGAAATATTTATTCTACCCCATTTAATTCTCTGTAATAATATTCAATGCCTACATAGTAACATAACTGGAGGAATATATTTCTAATGAATAAGTTGTATCAGGTCTGATGCTTATTGGCATGCATAGGATCAGTCAACCAAATATTTTCATGTAGGAGCATGTAGGTTTGATGTGGATTTACTTTAATCTAATCCTCGAATCAGACAAAGATAAATCTGTAATTTATGTTTTTTAATAAATTATTTAATGACCTGGACCCAATGGTTCTTAAAAGCGTTTTTAATCAAATTTCATAGGAAAGGCAAAAATATATTAATCACTATTCATAATTTAATGAAGGCTAAACAACATCCCCAGCCTAATTTATTTTTTAAGCTTAATTTGTCTTTTAACAATGGTCTGAAAAAAGTTAAATATTAATTACATTTAACCAATACCAATTACATAATAACAATACGAAATAAATTAGTAATTAAATTAAACTAAGTAGCAAGCACTAAAAATAAAATTGAATATTTATTTAAAAAAAAAATACATAGTATAGAAGATGTATAAATATTATGCAAATTAAATTTATAAGAACTTCGTCATATCTAAATATTATACAAAAAAATAATTGATAATAATAATTTAAGTGGAAAATTACTTTAAAAAATAATTTATTATATTTATTTATCATAATTCACTAAATTTACATTAATAAAAATTATATAAATTAAGAGTATTTTGCAATTGAAATTCAATATTTAATAGTATAAAATAATAAATAAACATAATAATATAAAATAATAAATAAACAAACTATTAGCACAAATAATTTAAAGAGAAGTGGCAAATTGAACAAAATAAATATCTAATATATATATATATTTATTAAGTATTAAATTATAATTAACATAAATAAAAACTTATTTTTTTAACTATAATATACTTATAATTAGTTAATCTATGGTTGAGCATTTTAAACGTGATAGATTCCAATTTTAAAGTGTTATCTATATGTTCTATTTGAAACTTCTAATCATACAAGCAATAAAAGCTCCATGCATCACAATTTTATTTATGCTGTTCTTATTAACATGTGGCTGATGTGAACTTAGTAATGTTATATGTGACTGCGGGTCAGTCTAGAGAAGTTCAGCACTCATGTCAAGTACCTCGGGATCAGATTCTTTCGTCAGTGTACAATATATAGTACAAACATAACTTAATTTACTCGTCTCGACTTATGATAAAAGTCTTTATATAATTACCCATGGGCTTACAATCTTATCTTTATTACCTATGGTTTCATCTATACTATATTCAGAATAAAGCATATTTGAAAAGTAAAGTTATTGTGGCAAGACTTGAACGCTGTTAATGTCATATTAATTGGAAAGGTTTATAACCTTCAATGGACAAGCTTCCGTACAACACTAATAGACTGAATTGTCTCTACTTAGAGGCATTTCTATGCACACGAAACGAAAAGAAAATTAGTTAAAATAGCAAGTTGAGCAGAATTAATAAGGCCATAAAAATTGGCACGAAACACTTAATGAGATAAGATCCCGAGAAATATCAAAAGAATTAAATTGATATAATTAGCCACAGTACAATTAATACTCATGGTTGAAATATCTGAGAGGTGTGGAGTTCGAAAACTGTCAAACTGCGAAGTTAATCTACATATATATGAAAATGGTATAGGTTAGTTCAAATATAACTAATTTAAGTAATAATTATCAACACATTAATGTTTATAATCTAATTGGTGAAAGTTTGAATCTGAATTAGAAAAATAAGAATTATTGACTATAACTATTTAACATAATCCCAATTACTAAAATTATTTTTAAATAAAAAATACGATTTTAAGTATTATTATTTGTATTAGATTTATTTAACATTTCAACAAATTTCAACCCTAATAATTTTTTACAATTAATTTTTTTTAAATAATTTTTTAAAGTTTTTATAATTAAAATAAATAATAATACAAAAATAATAAAGTTTATTTAGAACATAACTTAATTTAAATTTTAAATTTCTATAATTGCATTTTATGTTATTGCTTGTATACACTGCTGTTGTGTAATATTATATCATAGAATTTCAAATATTTATAGCAAAATGATGATGTTACAAAAGCATAGTGGTATATCGCATGCTCACAAGGTAGGGAATGGTATTTTTATAATGTGTGCAATAAATCTCTGGAGAAGCCAGGTAGCAATCAGAGATCGGTGAATCCTTGTAATAAAAGTTGATCGCATTGCAATTTGTTTCAGTGAAAACGTTTTTTCCAAATTCCCATCCCATCGGAGATTTAAAATGAAGTGGACTGTTACAATCTATCTCGGAATTTTATGTGATTGCGATTGAACGCGATCGCATCAGAACTTCTCAAAGCAATAACAAGTCTTTAAAAGAACCTTTCCGAATTTCCAATTGCGATTTACGATTCATTTTAACATATTTCTAAATATAAACTGCGTACATCGAATTAATACAAAAAAAGAAATTGCAATTGAGCGCAATTGCATCGGAATTTTCCACTGAGACGAATGCAATGTTTAATCTTTTTTCCGAGACGCGATTGCGATAAATCGCATCGCATTGTTATAAATAGAAAAAGTGAAATACTTAATATTATTCCGAATTGCGATTGTGATTGAGCGCCATCGCATCGGAACTTCTCAAAGCAATAACAACTCTTTAAAATAACTTTTCCAAATTTTCGATTACGATTTACTATTCATTTTAACATATTTCTAAGTATAAAATTTTTCTAATATGTTCGAAATATGTTAAGAGTTCTTTTAACTCATCAAATGGGTAAGTTTTTAAAACTTGTAAACTTTGTGAATAAAATATGATATGCATATTTTTATTCATGTAAAAGATATAAAAAGGGGACTTATTTTTAAATGGAATTTATTCTAAAAATTTAAAAATGGGGATGCAAAATAGGAACTAGTTACTTGCAACTTTTCCCCTCTTATTTTACTGTTTTGAAATCAAAGATACAATATAATAGTAAAATTAGTATTTTGTACTAGTAAACATTGTCATAGAGATATATTCAATAAAACAAAAAATATTATAGAAGCTCTTCTCATCTTTGAGGAAAAAAAATATAAGATACATAGTACTTAGTAAACAAATCACCATACGAATCTGAAGAATAAATACATGCAAAAAAATGGTTGAAGTCATAGACATTGAAAACTACCATCTAGCAAGAAAACATCACATAGATACTAATAGTGATATCACTATTCTTTGCAGATCCACGTGACGATGATATACTACAAAGATTTTGTTACCAAGAAATAGTAAAGTGGGAACAATGCATTGCAGTGGTCACTTTTCCTATCACAACACAAATTTGTTCTTCAAGAAAATGCAAATACTCATTGAAAAGTTCATCCCATGCATCTCAGTATGAATAAGAAAAAGAAAATTACAAGGAACAAAGTTGTTGGCAAAATATGTTAAGTCCAAGCCCAACTTAGAAAAGTTACTAAAAAGTCAGATTGAATACATAGATTTCAAACACATAAGAATTTGTACTGATTACCATCAACAAATGCAGAAACATATATTTGCAATGATACGACAATTAGGCCCTCCAACTTTCTTCGTTACATTTACAACTGCAAATTATATTTGAACACCACTAGTACAAATTCTTATTAAATTACATAGCAATAGAAATAAAGAGAAACACATTGAAACAATTGAGAAATGCAACATTGATTACCTTGTCAGAATGGACCCAGTAACATGTACACGTTACTATAGTCATAAGACAAATGCATTGAAGCAATTGATCTGTCAACATAGCACATTTTTTGGCAAAATATTAGATTATTACTTTGTAACTGAGTTCCAAAATAGAGATAGTGCACATGAACATGCTCCTATATGCATAGAAAATGTTCTAGTATATGGAATTAATACTAACTTAGAAATTGAAAACTTCTTGGATAACTATATAACTTCTACCACAAATCACCTTGATCCAGAACTCGCAAAGATACATGAACATCATCATACCAAAAGCTATAAAAAAAGAAGAAAAGCATCACAGTATAGATACAAATTTCCAATGCCTCTAATGAAAAGAAAAAGGATTCTTGAACTAATTACTTTGGTACATGATTCAATAAATGAAAAAATTGTGTCCTTGCAAAGCACCTTAGAGAACAAACACTATGACAAATTAACTAGCCATGAATATTTTTTACATGAATTCCAGTTAACAGAGATTGCTTACATTGAATTAATACAAAGTACATTAACACAACCAATGGTATTATTGCAATGAAAACTATTAGAAATATGGAATAATAGCTTTGCATACAATATGCCACACCCATGGAATGCAAATATATATGCTGAATATGTTTTAAGTGCATATGCTGCAGTTTCATATTGCACTTCATATATGACCAAAGTTGACAGATCCATGAAAAATGCATTCAAAAGGATATGAAAACAACATGAAAAAAGAAATTGATGTTATTCAAATGATACGATCTCTAGGAAATGCTTTTCTTAACCTTCAACAAATTTAAGCTCAACAAGCAGTCCACATAGTTGTATCACTACCATTGAATCATAGTTCAACAGAGTGTAACTTTATAAACACAACACCAATACACAAACGCACATTTATACTTAAAACACCCACTCTTCTGAAACAAATTCTTGACAACTCTGAAGATGTTATGTGCAGTTCTATAATTCATGTGCTCTTAGAATGGCTTTCGGATTTAGATTTGTCTGCCATTCATAGCTTTGGCCCTCCTTCTAGTCCCAAAAATCTTTAAGCCTCGAAAATTAGCAAATTTAAAAGAGAATATCATATAGCAAAAGAAATTAACAGTGAATAGATAGAATCTAGCAATTACAACGCAAAATAAACTCCGAGCTACATAAATCCAACTCTTAAAAAATAATTCCACACAGAATCACTAGATGTGACCCTTTATAAAAGAATATAGAAGTAAATCTAGTACAAAAATGTAATCTCCAAGTCAAAATATATTACCAATTAAGGACCCCTTTCTAAATGCATGAAAGGGATTTAAATAGGTACTCAATAAAACAAAATAACTAAAACTATTCCTATAATATATCTAAAATAAAATATCTTAAACTAAAATGCGAACTTGTAGTAGACTAACTCATCAATCATCGATTGAGATGGATGAACGAAGGTGGCAGAGATTGAGCATATCTTCGACTTCTGTTGGCCGAGTTATTTTTGAATGTAATTGTCTAGCGTATGTAGCATCAGAGAATTCAGGAATGATACATTGAATAGAATTCGAAAGGAATTTGATGGCCATCTGTTCACTGTGTGGCTTGATCAGATAAGTCCACATATTATCCCATGAAATTCCTTGAAGTTTGCTAATTTTTTTTATTTTTATAAATTATCTCTTGCTTCCACCTAGAATCAACTTCTTTTACTTTAGGTAACACACCTGGAATACAATCTGAGATCAAATTCGTAGCGTACAGACTGTCATTAATCAAATGTGTTGTATTATTCATTAAACTTTTAGCCCTTGATGTAGCTCTTTCTAATTTCATTAACTATTGTTCCCATTCCATAAATAGAATTTCCTTTTGTCTCTCCTCAATTCTAGCAAGGTTATATTTTTTTCCTTTCTCTGTATCTTTCCATGAAAGAAAATTAGAAATTTTATCATCAACATCTTCAATTTCTTGCCTAAGAGTGACTGATTTATCTATCAAAGATGGTGTAATTTCCTACAAAGGCTCAATTTGTGTCAACTTTAAACAAAATTCATTTAACTATTGAGATAGCAGTTTGTTCATTTCAAGAGCCTCAGTAATGTATTGATCCAGGTTGGGATACTCCTTAAACTTGTCCATTTATGACTAGAACATTTTTTCCTGTTCAACCTTTGAATTTCTCTCATTTTGTAAAATATTTTGTAGCTTTTATACTTCTTGAGCCAACTGTTGTTGTTTGCTCAAGGCTTGTTCATCAATATTTTTATTTTCAAGGCTGAGTTTCTCTTCTAGTTCTTTAGCTCTGAGTTCTGCATCCTGTACCCGTTGTTCCAACTGAATTATCTTTTGCTGATCACCTGCAACCTGTTCTTCAAACATAGCAATTTTCATATCCTTTTGTTTTACTAGCTGTGAAACTTCGGAAGCTTTATCTATAGTGGCAGCACTATAGGCACCAGCATACTGAGACAATTTGGTGAGATCCTCATATGGATCCACCTCAGCATTTTTATAAACAACATTTAGCAATTCCCCCTGTGATGCCAAAATAGCATCTTGATCTGTTCTCCTCCTTTTCCTTTGTTTTCTTACCACAGCCCTATGTTTGGGACTGTAGATTATATCTAAAGGAGGGATTTCTTCCATCTTTAGCATAATTTCTCCAGTCGGGTTTTCAGGAATGATTTCCACATGCTGATCTTTGGGATCGTCAACTTCAGGATTGTTTTGAAATCCTATCTGATGTGCAAATTGTTGATATTGATTTAGCAAATGAGAAGAAACAACCAATTCAGTATCTACTTGTCCTCCCAGTTGAGAACCTGCATCATTCTTGGATGCTTGTTCAGTTTTTTTAGTTTCTGTACTTCCCTTTTCAATATGTACCTGGACATCAGTGTCGGTCTTCCCTTTTTCTGTTTGCACTAAAGGCTTCTTTGTATCTTTTTGAGAAGTTGTTTATGTTTTGGCACTGTCAGCTTTACTGTTGTCATCCTTTTTCCCTAAAACAATATCAGCTCCTTCTACTTCTTTAACAGAACTACTTCCTACTTGTTGTGATGCTTTCTCCTGTATGGGAGCTTTCAACTAATCAAGAGGCAAATTAAGTAACCTTTGGCTTCTATACAAAAAAACTTTTTCAAGTCCTCAGCGTGTAACTTGGACTTAGCTGAATCAAAGACTTGGGATATATCATCCATGGAAACAAATAAATCATCAAAAATGTCTAGTTCATGCTCGAATCGGGCAATCGAAACAGACGTAGTAAAATCATGCACCACTTTCCTTGGGTCGTATTGTCTTCTAGGAATTGTTGAAAACTTAAGATTAGAAATCTTACCAACTTCTTTCTCAGCGTGAGAAAAACTATTAAGAGTATACTCACCACACTTAAAAGGGAAGCTAGGCCACATAAGCTTTTTATTTCTTTTCAAAATTCTAGATATTCCTTCAACTGTCAGTTGATAGGAAATTTCCTGAGCTAACAGCTTATTTGGAACATATAGGGGAAGGATATGTGGCTGAACAATACTCCCAAAAATTCTGATATAAGTGAATTTTTCTTCTCTGAACCAATCTCTGATAGAAGACAAATCAGTCTTGGCTTTATTGGACAGTCTAGGAGGGAAATGACCAAAAATGGTTTGGTAGATTAGTATTAGAAAACCATGGCAGACTCTGTAAACATGAAATTTGAAATGTTCTTTCCATAAAAAATTATGATACACATGTATAGGAATAGGTTCTTCTGGATTCCATTTCCAACCTAACATGGGGAACTCAGAATTTAAACAAAGGGCGTCCAAAATATAACCAAAAAAATGGAAAGGGAAAGAATTCCCTAAATTCTTATCTTTTCTATACTCTAGAATTTGATTAGCTATCTTATTCGACAAAATGACAGCCCAATCCATAATTTCAGAATTAACAGCAGAATGAATTAACGGGACCATTTGAATAGAAAACCTAGCAGAGTTGTCGTTTCTGAACAACCTACACATCATTGCTACGGCATAACAATATGGAGGTGCAAGAGACTCCACAGAGTACATACCTAATGCCTCTTGCTTATGTTTCTCAGGATTATTCTTCCATTCTTTGATTGGCTATGCCTGGTTTTAATGTTCTTCAGCATATTCCTTAAGGAATTCTTTGTTGTAAATATTTTGTGGATTGGGAAGATGGTACATTGCTTTAATATCTTTTGCCCTGAATGACCCGAACACTGATCCAGAAGAAGAAACAAAATTCATCTTTTGAATCGTCACATTGTCAATGACCCATATGATAACATCATAGTAGGGAAAAGTATTCGCCCGTGCAGCAACTCGGTGTAAAAATGAATTTTCCAATGCACTAAGTTGAGATTCAGACTCAGAGTCTGAATCTTCTTCATCAGGAACAGTTGCTTTGGGCACAAAAACCCTAGGTTTCTCTTTTTCAATCAAATTGTATACATTCTCCCATGTCATCTTCCCCAGTCCTTGACAGGAGGTGTCTGTGACTAGATTGAGCTTTGCCGATTTTTCCTTGGGCGGCATGTTTAGCACAGGAGAATTTGCAACAAAAGCAGCTTTAGACTTTCTGCTTCTCTTTGACATTCCAGAGTTGGGTAAACTCTCTCTGGTTCTGCGAATGAAAGGATTCTAACTTTTGTTCTGCAATTCAAATTAATGCTTTCAGCCGGAATTAAACACAATAATGAGGACAACTACAAAAACTTTAATTACCATTTAATCTCCCTGCATTTTCAACATTTGTCATACAATCAGAGATTAGCGAATCCTTGCAATAAATGTTAAAATTCACTTTTGATCTTTTGCAATGCCATGAATAAATAGAATTCATTTCAACATATTTCTAAGTATAAAATTTTTCTAATATGTTCAAAATATGTTAAAAGGTCTTTTAACTCATCGGATCGGAAAGTTTCTAAAACTTGATATGTTTTTTTTTGCTACTGTTGAATCATCCAATGTGATTCGCCCAATCACAATCGCAAATCGCAAGTTCTTATGTCTTGAACTGACTACAATGGCAAGTCTCGGACCCGATAAGTTTTATAACGCAAATTTATCCTCCATATTTGGTTTAATTTTTTTCACGTTCAGCGGGGTCCACAGTTGCAAAAGGTTCATTTGATATAGATTTATTATTTTATTCTTTACTACATTAATTTAAAAAATTATAACTTTAATATCCGATTTAAAACAATGTAGATTATGCATATACTATGCTCTCATATTCTAACCACAACGCTAACCTTTGAAAACTTCGAGCGCCACAACTTTATAAAGCTTTCTTTTCTATTTGCTGATGCGATTAATCGCAACTCAATGCTTCCAATTGGGATTAATGCATTTTCCAATGTTCCAATGCAATGCCCTTCCTCCGATGCAATTGATGCATTCGCAAATGTTACGATGCGATTAATGCCTTTTAAGCACGAACTTCAAACACATATAAATTACAGTCCATAAACACATCGGCTCCGCAATCGCCATCGGGACTTTTATTAACATGTTCCGCTGTTATGATTTTCTCCGATGCGATTCGTGACGGTCCCACAAGGTTAATAAATTCTTCTATCCATTCGATTTATTGTTATAATTTATGCATTTTCCTATGGTTTAAAAACCAACACCACTCGTCAGGCCCACGATGCATTATACCCTACCTTTATATATCGCACACCAACTATGATATATGAGCATATGCATGGATATGCATGCAATGTAACAGACCACAATACGCGGCTCGTACGGGGAATGCATCTGTCTCGTTATTTTGCTTAATGCGACTCTAGATAGAGTACAACACCTGCAGAATAGATATAAATGTTTTTGTAATGGAAATACAAATAATGGCGCTAAAATCTAGGCATTTTGCAATAAGAAGTGAAACTTTTTGGCCAATTAGATAACAGATAATTCAAATTAAAATAATTAAAATAAATCAACAATAATAAATCTCATAGTGAACCATGGCAAAAACAAAAAAAAATTGAAAACATCTGTCTAATCAACCTAAATTAATGTCACAATCAGGAAAAACCTGATGCATAGTATCCTGCCAGCAGCAGGTACAATAATAATATAAAAATGGTGCGAATAAACTTCCTTCTAATACATGTGATATACATGCAAGATTTCAAGAAACTCTTTAGAGCACTCCACCGCATGTGATATACTTCCAAGAAACCAACTGAATTCATTGGATTTTTCCCACCAGAAAGATCTTGAAACTAGAAAGGAATAGGAAAATAGGGTACGCGTGCATCATGGTCTATTTAGAGTGGTTGGAGTGTCATTAAGGGAGGAAATTGTGTCGCCCCACTTGGTATTATTGATTGGATTTAATATCGCCCTGAATTCACAACTTAACCTATTTTATAATACATGTGGTATTTACTTTTTAAAATGGGCATTAATTTATTTGGATGAAAATGATAAAGAATATATAATTTTTAAAAGTTGCTTAATGTTTAATTTTATAGTGATTAAATTATATTATTATAATTTCAAAATCTCTTAAAATAAAAAGATTGAATTATATTATTATAGTATCAAAATCTTTTAAAAAAAGATTGAATTATATTATTATAGTATCAAAATCTTTTAAAATAAAATGTTCTTATAATTTTCATAGATAAGAAATTACATATAAGGTGTATTTATCTAAGATATATTATGATACAAAGGTCAAGAAATTTTATGAGCTTAAGATAGGTTCCATGACGAAGAGTACATGAAATTTTATGAGCTTAAGATAGGTTCCATGATGAAGAGTACACGAACAATTTTATGGGGTTGTTGAGCTATATGCCTTACCTGAAGGATGAGAAGATAAAGGTCCAAAGGTGCATTAGAAGACTGTCTTTAGCATTTAATGATCGGATTGAGTATGATAAGCCTCGGTCATTGGTCAAAGTTATCAAGAATTCGAAGCATTGTTATGAGTATTCTAAGCGCAAATCTAAGCCAAAGCGGGATTGGAAAGGTAATGAGAAAACTAAAGGAAAATAAGCTAATCAGCAAGGAACACCTCATGATGTAGGTGATAAGGATAACCTAGCATCTTATAAGAATTTCAATGCAATTGACAAGTGACATGGATTTCAGCCTCAGGAGCAGAATAAGGATAATGGCAAGAAACCTTTGAGGTGTTGGACATGTGGAGAGAGCATCGCTAGAGTGAGTGTCCATTTCACTAGGGTGGTAGACCTCATATTTACAGATCTCAGGAGGCATAAACAATTGGGGATGTTGGGCAGGGTATTCCTCAGATTTATGCAACACTAAATACCGGCAAGGCTTATCATCACGCATCCATTATCGAGATGAAAGGTAAGCTTTGTGTCAAGTTGTTTCCATTTTGATTCATCCTAGAGCTAATTATAGTTATATCAATCTTAACCTTGTGGATAATTTTTTCTTGGATAAAGAAGTGCACACATAATCTTGGTTGGTGTAGTTGGCTATAGGGACCAAGAGAAGAGTTTATCATTGGGTGAGATATTGTGCATTTGAGTTGAATGGTATGCCTACATCAACAAATCTAAATGTGATTCCTTTAGGATCACAAAGTATGATTTTGGACATGGATTGGTTGTTCATTCACATGAATAAAGTGGACTACTATGATAATTCTATCAAGTGCATGTTGATGATGGTGAAAAGAGAGTCTTGCATGGAAGGAAGAAACCCACATCAACGAGAATGGTTACAATGATGTAGAAAAATTGTAGTTGTCGGAAACAATGTTTATTGTTTGCAGTGCATATTTCTAGTGAAAAAGAGAAGGATGTTGAGGATGAGGAATTCCTGAAGAGGCATCATGTTTTGCAACGGTTTTAGGATGTGTTTCCTGCAGCTATTTCATAGCTTCCTCGTCATACAAAGGTGGAATTTTATATTGAGTTGATGTCGGGAGAAACACAAACATCTAAAGAACCTTACAGGATGAGCACTCTAGATTTGGTGGAATTGAAGCTGCATATCAAGGAAATGCTTGATAAAATATACATAAGGCCAAGTGTATCACCTTAGGGTGCACAAGAATTATTTGTAAAGAAGAAGGACAATACACTTATATTGTGCATCGATTACTGGAAATTGAATAAGGTGGTTGTTAATAACATGTATCCATTGTCACATATTGATGATTTATTTAATCAGTTGAAGAGAGTTGCAATATTCTCAAATAATGATCTAAGATCGGGATAAAATCAGGTGTGCATCAAAGAATAAGACATCTATAAGATTGAATTCCATAAAAGGTATGGACATTATGAGTTTGTGGTGCTTCCTTTTGGTCTTACCAATGTGCCAACCACTTTCATGTATTTTATGAATAGTGTGTTGCATCCTTACATGGAAAATTTTCTGATAGTGTTTATTGATGATATATTGATATACTCCAAAAATGAGGAAGAGCATGTAGAGCACCTGGAAACGACGTTGAGATTGTTGAGAGAAAATCAATTATATGCCAAGGTCAGCAAGTGAAATTTATTTCAGTCTCAGATTCACTACTTGGGACATGTTATTTCGAAGGAAGGGATAATAGTGGACCTGAAAAATTTTAAATCTATCATGGCGTGCCCAACTCCTATTAAATTGGATGATGTCAGATCATTCATGGGACTAGCATGTTATTACAGGCGGTTCATCGGGAACTTCTCACGAATTGGCTATCCTATTATATATTTGAGGATAAAAGGGAAGAAGTTTGAATGAACTGAGGAGTGTGCAATTAATTTTGAGCAATTGAAGCATTTTCTCACAAGTGCTTTGGTTTTGAAGATTGCAGATCATGATAAGGAGTTTGTGGTTCGTACAGATGCTTGCATGGAAGGACTTGCTAGATTTTTTATGGAGGAAGGGAAGGTGGTATCCTAAGAGTAAATGAATTTGAATGAGCATGAGAGAAACTATGTGACTCATCATCTTTATTTGGAAATTATCATTCACGCATTGAATATGTGAGGACATTATCTTATTTCTGGGAGGTTCATCTTGATGAGTGATCATAGTGAGGTAAGGTACTTTTTTGACCAACCCAATCTGAATTTCATACAAGCCAAATGGTTGGATACCCTCAGTGATTTTGAATTTGAGATCAAATACATCAAGGAAAAGGAGAACAGGTTTGCAAATGCGCTCAGTAGGATAGTGCAGGTGAATCATATTTCAGCGATGAGCTCTTATGGGACAAGTTTGTGGGAGCATATCTTGCATCGAGGGAAACATGATGAGAGGTATCAAAAACTGAAGAAAAGATTTTAGTAGCAGGGTGAATATGATAGGGATGCGAAGTATCACCTCACAACATATGGCTTGGCCAAATTCTTGAACATGAATTATGTGCCAGATAGTAGTGATCTCAAGAGGCTTATATTGATGTAGTTTCATGTCAAGTTATATTCACGCCACCCAGGATACCATAATACTTTGATAGTTGTCAAGAAGCTCTAGAATTGGATGAACATGAAGAAAGAGGTGGGTGAGTTTTTTGCGAAGAGCTTGGACTATCAGCAGGTGAAAACAGACTGTAAGCATCTAACTAGTGTATTGCAACCTATTCTAATTCTAGAATGGAAATGTGAGGTCATTTTCATGGACTTCATTACAGGTTTTCCGATGACATCAAGACAACATGATTCCATAATTAATGTGGTTGAAAGGTTGAGAAAGGTAGCTCACTGCATTGCAGTGAAGTCTACAAATTAAAATAGTGAGGTAGCTCGAATATTCATCAGAGAGATAGTGAGGTTTCACGGTGTTCCCAACAATATTATATCAAATAGAGATGCCAATTTCACTTCCAAGTTTTGGAAGGAGTTTTTTGCAGGCTTGGGGATATAGTTAGCTTTTATTACGGCTTATCATCCGCAAAAAATTGTGTTGGAAATATGGTGTGCATGCATCTATCTATTTGGCATTTATGTCAACCCCTTGTAACCTAGTTGATGTATGGATGTCTTATTTGTAGCATGGTTGTAGCTACTTGAATTGGCATTGTGATGAGTGCGTTGGCATTGATTTCAATAGTATGATGTCACTCATGATGGTCGGATGACGACATTGGTGATCCAGGAGGATCTCCCACATGAAGAAGTTTACTTTATACACCATGAAGAAATTTGATGATAGGCGACAAAGCTTGGAATAAGAGAATAAATGGGATTAATAATTTTATGCAGTATTTAGTTCAAAATTGTAAAGTGGATAATTTTGTAAGTGAGTGGAAAATGACTCACAAAATATTCACTTGTTTTCCATTTGAGAAATTAGTTTTATGTGAGAATTGACCTCACAACTAATTTTCTATTTCTCAATGAGAGGTTGACAGCTCTTAGCATGGTTGAGATCCTTGAAGTTTGGATTTTACCATTTTTTTCCTTGATTAAGTTTTAGATCCTAGAATCATGGATATTGTTTTTCCTTAAAATGTCTTAGGATTCTACATTATCGATCTGGGGAGTTATGTCTCTTTTTTGGGTAAAAACAATATAAATCCTTTATGTGAGATTTTTTGTGGGGGGGGAACCTTTTGAGAAGTTTTTGGTGGGATATTTTGTAGGATATTTGTAAGATCTTGAAGCCTTGTTCTGAGAGAAAATGTAGCACTTATGGTGTTGAGGAAATGTCTTTTATGTGAGTGCCTTTGGCCCTTTTGTGAGAAGGCAACTCTTTAAGGAGAATGATCCACATATGGTGAGATGTTTTCAACCCATTAGAAGAAGGAGAATTCCTTACAATTAATAAATCGATTCGTAATTCCAAACTAATCTCAAGACGTAGCCCTTTTCCCCCCAGGGTGAACTCCATTATTATATTGGTGTTATGATTATTCATGGGTGCTTTTGTTATTTGTTTCTTTGATGTTTGGGTTCTTTAAATAATGTTTATGTGATGGTAAATCATTATTTAAATAATGTCTCGTTCATGTCCGCATGAAAAATCATGTAAGTAAAAGGTCTTACAATGAGTATTTTTTGTTTAAGAAAGTGTTAGAAAAAATGACTCGGATCAAGTCGTATCAGAGTGGTATGAATATTTTTCTAGGATTTTGAATATCATCATGGGCGAAGACTCGAAGTGTGAAATAATTTAAGAGTTGGAGGAGATCAACCATTGCATTCAAGCCGAGAATGTAGAGCTTCGAAGACTTCTCCAAGATGCATAAGAAGAAAAGTGAAAGTTGAGGCTTATGTTGGAGCAAGATGTGGAGGAAAAAATGGGAGTGTTCCACCAAAAAAGGAGAGCAGGACAAAGAAGATGTTCAGGCATCACCAATGGGATTGAAAGCGATAGAATATTCAAAGCCTTTGAGAAAAACATCCAACAAAGGATCAAATTCCAAATATTCTTCTTGGAATTACGACAAGGAAAGGTCTACGAGGTATGATCCACACATGTATGTTATGGTTCCTTTCAATTACAAGAAAACTAAAAAATGCAAGGAAGTATTTATGGGATAAGAACCTTGTACATTTTTTGGGTTAAACAATCTTTGTGCTGCAAGATGTTGGAAAATATTGTATTTGGACAATCAAATCTGTTCAACAAAGAAAATGGGTAATTCTCCTTGTCATAAGAAAGAGAGTAGCAGAAAACATTTCCACACTCGTTTCAAAATGAGTGCTCACTGGATTGGTAAGTGCCAAAAATTTCATCCACGCCTTCATCGCAACCGAAGCAAGGGAACCATGCAAGTATCTGCAAAGAAAAAGGAAGTAGTAAAGAAGGAGGTCACAACAACTGTGAATGAACATTTGATCAATGTTTTTGGACTTGTCAAGTCATTTAAGGAGATTCCATTTGAGTGCTTTGATAATAAATGGATGGGATATCTTCAAATTTTAATTATAATGTCATGTGATCGAAAAAAAAATTTAATTTTTTTTTAATGTATATATATTAAAAAAAAAAAAAAAACTATGGCCAATAATATTGGTTTATGTTTCACTTTTTTTGGTTGAAGAACAAAGTTTGAAGTTGAAATTATTGTTGAATTACATAGTTACAAGATTAAATTTGGATCCGCCCTTGTTGAAAATGACAAGATTGTTCTTGCCACGACCCTGATGTAGAAAGCTAAAGATAAGGGTGTCTCTCTTTTATTTCCAACATATGCCATACTTGAAAAAAAAATTGTTTTTGATGAAAACGACAAGATTGTCCCTACTAGTGATATTCCATATGGACGGATGGCTCTAGATATTGGAACTAATTCAATCAAGAAGTAAAACTTGAAGCCTCTTGTGCCCAGGCTTACAGAGAGGTATCAAAGCTTTTCCATATAAATTTAGTACACACCATGTACGTGATTATGTGTGAAAGGATCAAACTATCACAACACGAGAAGGATCCTTGGTATGTACAACAACAACTAGAATCTTGTTACCCCATTGAATCATACAATGGACTGCACAAGGAGATAAAATTTCTTGAGAAGAGTCAAAAGACATATTAGTATCCACTTTTGACCATGTCAAATATTTCAAATCGAGCACTTGAATATAATTTAACTAGCACCCATTGTGATTTCCACCAAAGACATACATTTTCTCCTGCACTACTACCGATGCATGCTTATAGAGGGGTTTTTGATCTGAAATTCATTGTTAGTTAATGTTTTTCTAATATGAGTATCATAATTAACATGAAATTGCTTTGGTTTTATTTTTAAACAAGGGTTTATACATGTGCTTATGATTGACAATTCAATAAACTTGATGAGATTAAGTGTTTTTCATGAACTTAAAAGCATGGAAACTAAATTTTGAACATCAACATATGAAAACACAAAAATCACAAATAACAAAGTCAAATACACATGGTTTTGATGAAGGATTTCACCCCTCCTGGGCTACATCTCCTTGTTCTAGCTTCATAGCTTGGGCCTTTGTATTAGCTTCAATTGTGTAAAAGTGATGTTTATAGTTTCCTGTTGCCTCTGTAACCTGCTCCAATGGCTCCAAAACATCAAAATATCCCAACAATGACTCTTCGTGAGCCAATATTGGTTGAAAATTGCCTCAGTTATGGTAAAACCAAATTTTCCTAGTTTTTCTCCACTAAATATGGAAGTCTGCTAGTTAACTCCACTAAAAGTGGATATTCTCTGCATTTGTCGGGTTCGTTAAAACCTATACTAAGGATAATCGTGCACTTAATTACATATAAGCAAGAATTAAAGTGTGGTTAAGGGAATGTTTTGCACTAATTATGTTTTACCACTGATTGCAGATTATCGTGGCTAATCCCAGATTAGCAGATAATAAATGTGGTTTTACAACTTTAAACTCCTGCCAGAATATATGCTTGGGTCACAGTTCTAAGCGCTCGAACATGTGGGAGGGAGTTGGCCCCCTCCGGAACCCCAAATCTAATGCCACATTAATTCAAATAGTGGTGACATCCCTTACATAGCAAGGAACTCGTGGATGGTGTAGCGGTAGGCGCGAGCGCTAGTTTTGGGGAGGTCGTGGGGTTGACCCCAACCTCCACCCCTCCAATCATAACATTTTGTTGAACGAAACCATAGGTCTTGGAATTTGGATTAAAATACATTTTGATATAATATATGAGTTATATATTGTGCCATTAATGTTCGAATCCAACCTTGATATATAATGTATGCAATAATATATGCCCAAAATTTAAATTCGACCCTCATATAATAATAATTTCATCCAAACTTTTCGTGGGAGAGGACACGTGGTAGCCTCTAGCTATTCCATGTGGCCCCTGTCCATTGCCCTAAAATTCACCATTAAAAATAATAATCCACCATAGAAGAAATCACAAACCTAGGATTAGGAGGAAAAAATTCAACTTCCCCAAGAAACATTGGAGAATTTGGTTGTGACACTTGTCATTATGTCATTGACTAAAATCTAGAGGATATTCCTTAAATATTCTTGAGGTGCTAACTGGAGTTCCAAGTCATTAGTCTGTCATTGTTCAGCACAATTTTTACTTTTTTGAGAAAACGAACAACAAACCATAACTTACTCATACACACTCAGATTTTGATGAAATGAGTTGTGTTGGAATCCCAGTGATGAGCTCTATCTGTTCATTCTAGCTTGGATCATTTTTGAGTTAAATATTGAGCATCTGATCATTCCTCCCCACTAGAAGCCTTTTGGACCCTAAAAGATACTATCAATTGTTCAACAAGTGAGGGTACAACTCCCTCACCCTTTCACTCTCCATCCATTTGGCCTTGGGAGAATTTTTTCCCTTGAGTCCCACTTCAAGGTATTCAACATTCCCTCTCCTTGAAGTTCTAATTCTTATGTCAAATATGATATCTTGTTGAAGTTCATCAAGATATTATAGTGAGAAACCATCTATTGATGGTAGCTGAACATACTCTCCTTGATCATCAATCATGGGAGGCTTAAACAATCTCAAATTCTCAACATTAACGAGATAATATATTTGCATATAAGGAGAAAAATCTAGCTTAAATGCATTAGTACCAATCTTTTCCAGAATTTTAAATGGACCATAACGGATTGGCTTGAGCTTTTTACCTTCCCCTTGCAATATTTATTTGCTGATATATAACAAAACTTCATCTCCAACCTAGAATTTTTGATCAACACGGTGTTTATCATGCCTGTCTTGTAGCTGCTTTGACTCTTTTCGAGTTGTTCTTGCACTTTGTGATGTACCAATTGAATTTTCTCAATGAACTTCATTTCCTTATCTATGTCACTATGACCATATCTAGCGACATATTTCTCAAATATGAAGTCCAAAGGCGATCTTGTCAAGTACCCAATACATGCCTTAAATGGCGATGTGTTTGTGGAAGAATGTTTTTCCTTGTTGTATGCATGTTGAATGTAATGCAACTATTCATCCCACAACTCAAGATGTTTGCTGCAACAGCCTCTAAGAAGATGAATTACTTTCCTATTTACCACCTTGGTCTGACCATCTAGTTGTGGATGAAATTTTGTACTCTTCTTCAACTTTGTGTCTATCAATGTCCCATAATTTTGACCAAAAATTCCCAACAAACCGGGAATCTTGATCACTTACAATAGAAGTGTGAAGACCAAAATGAACCCATACATTTTGAAAGAAAATATTAGCAGTTTTTTCAACTATAATTATTTTCTTACATGGAATCAAAAGACACATTTTTCTGAACCTATCTACCACAACATACAAGTAATCATGACCTTTCCTTGACATTGGAAGACCACCTACAAAATCCATTTAGATACTCTCGCAAGGATGTGAAGGAACCGGAAGTGGACTGTACAATGCAAGTTTCCTATTACTAGGCTTACTTATTGCACATAAATAACATCCTCTAATAAAATGATATGCCGATAACAATACCTTTGGAGATTCACTAATGTCTTGCCTACACCAAAATTTCTAGTAGTTAATGATTTATGCGCCTCCCTTATGATATTGTTTCTTTCTCCCTGTGGTATACATAACTTTCCCAAGTGATACAAAAAACTGTTATGAAATTGTGCATGACTATAATAGATGAATTTACAATAGGCCTAGAGATCATATCAACTAACTTATTGTAAATTCCCTTTTTATACCTGATAACCAAATGATATTGTTGTATAAATCTCATCCATTTGAAATGTCTTGATTGCTGCAACTTTGACTGTGATTGTAAGTACTGAAATGGTTGATGGTCGGTATGGATAATGGTCTCTTTCCCCAGAAAATAGTGATTCCATTTCTTTACACTCTGTACCAATGCATATAGCTCTTTATCATAGGTGTGATAGTTAGTCCCAGTCCATTAAAAAATTTAGAATGAAATGAAATAGGCTTACCATGTTGCATGAGAACTGCTCCCATAACATAATCACTTACATATGTTTGGATCTCAAATGGATGTCTAAGATTCGGAAGAGCCAATACCAGTGTTAAACTTATATTTTTCTTTAAAGCATAAAATGATTTTTTTTGCATATCTCCCCAATGGAAGACTTTCTTGACACTTGTTAATGCATGTAACAGAGCTGCAATGGAAGAAAAATTAGCAATGAATTTCCTCCAATATTGTGTTGCCCAAGAAAGCTTCTTACCTCTATAACTGTATTGGGCTTGGGAAAATTTAGAATGGCCTATACTTTGGAAGGGTATATCTTCAACTCACCTCCTCCATCAATGTGTCCCAAATACACTAAATAATTCTTTCCAAACTCGCACTTTGACTTCTTTAAAAATAATTGCTCTTTTTTCAAAACATCAAGTACCTTGTTCACATGAATGACATGTTCATCTCTTGATTTTCTGAAGATAATTATGTCATCTAAGTAAACAATGACAAATTCATCTATAAACGGTCTTAGTACATCATTCATGACGCTCATGAAAGTAGCTGGAGAATTTGTTAGACTGAATGGCATAACTAGCCACTCAAACAATCCTTATTTAGTTTTAAAAGCAATTTTCTAAATTTCCTCCTCAACTATTCTAACTTTATGATAACCACATCTAAAGTCTAACTTAGTGAAATATCTTGCATACTTTAACTGATCTATCAAATTATCATTGTGTGGGAGTGGGTAGCAATTTTTTACCATGATTTTATTCAGTGCACGGAAATCGATAGAAATGCGCCAAGTCACGTCCTTCTTTGGTACCAAAACAATTGGTGAACCACATGGTGAAGTAGATGGGCGTATTATACCTTTGTTCAGCCATTCTTGAATTTTCTTCTTGATTTCCAAACTCTCCATAACTGACATGTGATACATACCAATTTTTGGAAGTGGAACATCCCGCTGCAGCTGAATCTCATGGTGAATTCCCCTCTTAGGAGGTAACCCATTTGGTTCTTGAAACATCTCGCCATACTGATTTACCACATCAAACAAATCATATTTTAATTTGTCACCACATCCTTCAAAATATTCATAGTCAGTATCATCCTTTTTCTTTATCATGAGAAGCACACACTTTTCACTTGCATTAACTAGCCTCTTCATTTTCTCTGCATTAACTAAAGAAATATTCAGTTCTTTGCGATGAGCTCTCACAATATAATCCACCCCATACTTACGAAAATTATATTTGTTCTCATGGCGATAAAATACCAATTTTCTGACATACAAATATGGACTTCCCAAGATAATCCCAGAAATGTCAAGTGGAACCACATCTAGCTCGACTTTATCAACAAAGTTTGCAGTAATAGAAAATCGAAATATGCATCTCCTTGTAACCTGTAAATTGAAATTCTTAACTATCCAACCCAAAAGGTATGGTTTGTGATGTGGTATGGTTTCAAGGTTAAGATTTTTTACCAAGTCTTCTAAAATCAAGTTTGCTTGTGACCCACTATTAAACAATCCATCAATATTTGTATGATTTGAAATCACTCTAACATGGAACAATTCTATCCTTGTGTCTTCATTTGGAGTGTTGTTGTGACTATTTTAGGAACTAGTACTTCCTATGGCTTCCTTTCCTATATTAACCATGGCTATAATCTTGGTCTCATCTCCAGAAACAAATCCAAGATCTTGTTGTGTGGTGGCAGTCATCTTTTGTTTCCCTTTTTTATTTGGTTTCTTTGGACTTAGTTCAGGATATAGTTTCCAAAAGTGGGCTTCATCATGCCCCTCTTTGGAAAAATGTTTGAATTTAGTTCTCTCCCCTTCTTTCTTGATGCTTGCATTATTATTTCCCTTCAATTTTCCTCCCTTCTCTTTTCCCTTCCCCTTGAATGGCTTCTTGTTACTACCCTCTTCCTGAATTCTCTTTCCCCTTACTTCAAGATGCATGGCTTGCAAAAATACTTCATCTAAGTTGTTTGGGTTAAACATAAGGATAGTATATTTCAAGTAGGAATGTAAACCCCCAATGTATTTCACGAGTGTGTCTTGTGAATTCAAGCTTACTCCTAACAATAAAGCCCTCTTTATAAGCTCCTAGGTGTACTCGTGCATTCTTTGGCCTTTGATTTTTCTAAATTTTTTCCAACTCATAATTGCTTTTTTCATATAGGCTAATGGATAAAGCTGTCTTTTAATGGAAAAAATTAATTCAACCCAAGAAATGGATATCTTACCATGAATTCACATTTCCTCTTTAGTATTTTCCTCCCACCAAACTAGTGTTGCTCCTTCTAGCTTTAATGAAGGCAACTAGATATTTATGTCATCCTCTTGTAGATTCTGAATTCTGCAGTATACTTCCAATCGACGGATCCAATTTTCTAACTTCTCTGCATTTACCTCACCATTGTACATGGGAAGTTCAGACTTGATGTACAACTTGAGTAATGGAGCTTTTCCTTTTGGCATTTTTAAATGAGTGTGGGTGGTTTTTGTGGTGGAAGTGGAAGATGAAGATGCCAATGAAGATGACGAGGATGAGGATGGTGGAGATGGAGGTGACTTTCATCCACTACCTTTAGAACTCTTCTCTTCCTCCTTCTTACCATCTGAATATCCTTCTCCATGTGGAGGCTTAGAAACTTCTCCTTCTCTTTCTGCAGTGAATGCATCAAACATGATTTTAACCATTTTTTGAATGTCATTGAAGTCTCTCTTGACATCCTCTTCTTCTGAATTTCCGTGAATCTCTCCAACATCTGACATAATGGCTAAGGATTCAAGCTCAACCTTTGGTACTTGTACCTCTTCAATCACTTTAGCTTCTTGTGCAATTTGTACCTCTTAAATCTCAACTTATAGAGATAGAACTTGAGGTGATTCAAGTGCACCTTTGAGTGGAAATTTGGGTGAACATGATGCTTTCTCAACTCTCTTTCCTCTTGTCCTAATCTCAGGATTAACAACCAATAACTTCCCTTCTCCTCTCTACAACTTCAACCTTGTAAGCATAAAAAAATTGCAGCTATTAAAACCCTTCTTGCACAATCTCAAGAAAAGCAAGAAAGTAACCTTTAACATCCTTGTGCTCTAATGCCAAATTGATCTAAAATTGATTTCTAGTTAATTTTGTGCTAATATCAGTTTCATAATTAACATGAAAGTGCTTTGGTTTGATTTTTATACAGGGTTTATACATGTGCTTATGGTTGACAATTCAATCAACTTGATGAGATTAAGTGTATTTCATGAAATTAAAAGCATGGAAACTAAATTCTGAACAACATCATATGAAAATACAGCAAGAAAAAATAACAGAGTCAAATACACATTATTTTGATGAAGGATTTCACCCATCCTAGGCTACATCTCCTTGGTCCAACATCATAGCTTGGGCCTTTTTACTAGCTTAAATTATGAAAAAGTGTTGTTTACAGTCTCCTATTGCCTCTGCAACTTACTCCAATGGCTCCAAAACATCAAAATGTCCCAAGAATGACTCTTCCTGAGCCAAAATTGGTCGAAAATTTCCTCAGTTAAGCAAAACCAAATTTTCCTAGTTTTTCTCCACTAAATATGGGAGTCTGCCAGTTAACTCCACTAAAAGTGGAGATTCCCCACATTTTGCGGGTCCAAAAAAAACTGTGCTAAGAATAATCGTGCACTTAATTAAATATAAGCAATAATTAAAGTGTGGTTAAGGGCGGGTTTAGCACTAACCACGTTTTACCATTGATTGCAAATTATCATAGCTAATCCCAGATTAGCAGATAATAAATATGGTTTTACAACTTTAAACTTCCACCAGAATATATGCTTGGGTCATGGTTCTGAGCACTAGGACATGTGGGTTGGGTCCGGCATGCGGGGCAGGCCAGCCCCCTCTAGAACCCCAACTCTAACCCCATGTTAATTCAAATAGTGGTGGCATCCCTTACATAGCAAGGAACTTGTGGATGGTGTGGCGGTAGGTGCGGGCGATAGTTTGGGGCAGGTGGTGGGGTCAAGCCTGACCTTCGCCCCTCCGGTCATAACATTTTTTTGAATGAAACCAAAGGTCTTGGACTTTGAATTAAAATATATGTTGATATAATATATGTGATATATATTGTGACATTAATGTTTGACTCCAACCTTGATATATAATGTATGAAATAATATATTCCCAACATTTGAATTCGACCCTCATATAATAATAATGCTATCCAACCTTGCCATGGGGGAGGGTACGTGGAAGCCTCCAGCTGCACCATGTGGCCCTTCTCCATTGGCCTAAAATTCACCATTAAAAGTAATAATCCACCATAGAAGAAATTCCAAACCTAGGATTAGGAGGAAAAAATTCAACTTCCCTAAGCAACATTGGTGAATCTAGTTGTGACACTTGTCACAGTGTCACTGGCTAAAATATGGAGAATATTCCTTGAATATTCCTAAGGTGCTAACTGGACTTCCAAGTCATTAGTCTGTCATTGTTCTGCACAATTTTTACGTGTTTGAGAAAACAAACAACAGACCATAACTTACTCATAACAACTCGGATTTTGATGAACTAAGTTGCATTGGAATCCTAGTGATGAGCTCTAATTTTTCATTCTAGTTTGTATCGTTTCTAAGAAATTTCATTTTTTATCTAAATATTGAGCCTCTAATCAATTTCAGTTTTCGACTAGTAACTAATAGTGAAACCCACTAGTCATAAACAAAAAATGATCCTAGTCCTTCCAACATTACATCCTTATTTCGTGTCTCTATAGAAATTCCATTTTCAATTTTAGTATCTTTTTTTGGAGTCAATGTGGTAAAAGAAGATGATTGTATTGGAGCAGAAGTAGAAAAATAAATGGCATCACTTCCAAATGGAGGATATTTTCTTCTTGAGAATGTTTGATTCTACAAGGAAGAAGAGAAAAATGATCCTCAATTCGCAAAGAAGCTGACATCTATTGCAAACCTCTATGTTAATGATTATTTTGGCACATCTCATATATTACATGCATCAAATGAAGGTGTTACTAAATATCTCAAACTAGTTTTTGTTGGTTACCTTCTGCAGAAGGAGATTGATTACCTTATAGCCATTGTGTCTATTCCTAAGAGACATTTTTCTTCCATTCGATGAATGTTTCCTGGAAAAATGAGGGGGTTGGAATTGTATGGATCGATCCTATAAAATCGTACTCAATCTCAAATAATGTAGGGAGATGCAAAATTAGAAATATTGCATGACATTTGGAGCTGTAAATCTCCATAGTGATCGTGTCATTAGAACCCACTGAAAATTATGTGTCGTCTATGCGCAATTCTGTCACAAAGG
The DNA here is from genome assembly GCA_034641835.2 of Pinus albicaulis. Taxonomy (NCBI): domain Eukaryota; kingdom Viridiplantae; phylum Streptophyta; class Pinopsida; order Pinales; family Pinaceae; genus Pinus; species Pinus albicaulis. Next base: position 1,050,440,426 of record CM076574.1, on the reverse strand, counting down.
GTGGGATTCGAACACCAACAATGGCAATGTATCCAAAGTAATATCAGATCTTCCAGATAGTATTGCCAGATGGGTTATAATCCTTGATTGGGTTTTCGTTGAAAAATATTTGGTATAATAGTTGTATTAGTTCATTGAGATCGTTGGGATTTGTTGTCTTCAAAAGTAAACAAGTTTCATAAGGGGATGTGATGATTCACACGCCATGAAAAATGCAGTAGTTATAGAAATTAAGAATAAAGCACCCAAAATTCTCACATCAAGTCTTTATTTTTATAAAATATGTACCAAATAATTTCTACCTCTTCTAAGATATAGTTCAAAGTACATGTTGATGCGAGTTGTAGCACAAAATCTATCCCCAAAATCAACACTGGTTGAAAAGACGATAACACCAAACCCACAATGTGTAACTATAGATAAAACAATTGTTGATGCCTTGCACATAATGCATGATGGAAAATTCTTACACCTAAAATTTGTGGATAGAAATGAATTTGATGGGCATGTATACATGTGTTGCAAATAACTCATGCAATAATGGCCAACGTGGGAAGCTTTGGAGCAACTGGAAATGATATGGAAGGTTCAATGATGCAGAATTTTTGGGATTCAACTCTATCATTAAAGCCAACAGAAGATTATGAGGATTCCCACAGTGATGCATCTACAAGGATGGTTTATGAGACAACAAAAATGGAAAAAGGTTGCTATCCATCTTTGAACCTAGGAAATTTCTTTGCCTTTAAATTATAAGATTGAAAAGGAAACTCTTATGAAATCTTGGTGAGTGTGATGCTTAAAGTTGTGATCAAAACATCCTCCACTGCATGTGCAAGTTAATGCATATTATGGCTTCCACATTCTGATTATGATGGAAAAAGGTGAAGGAAAAGGGGAATGTGCCTTTTCGGAAAATTTGATATATAGCTAGTACAAAGACCTACAAATTCAAATTGATACTTTTGGAGGACCAAAAGTTTCTCTGTGTGGAGGACTGATCCAGGAGGATCTCCAAACATGTATAATTTTACTTTGTACGCCATGAAGAAATTTGATGATAGGTGACAAATCTTGGAATAAGAGAATAAATGGGACTAATAATTTTATGCCTTATTTCTTTTTAAATTCCAAAGTGGATAATGTTGTAAGTGAGTGTGTTGGGTAAATTATATGTGTTATAATTCAAACATTAAATTATCAATCCAGGGCTTGTAAGCTTCTAGGCACAAGCATAGGTAATGTAGGATCAGAGCATCTAACCTAAACTAGGGTAAGAAATCAACTTGTTGTTTAAGTACAGAAACAAATCATTTCAAACACTATTTCTCTTAACAGTAAAATCACTTCAACTTATAAAATTCTAATTACATGATTCAAATTGTGTTTAATGGAAAACAATCATTTATCTATTCTAATGATGATCATGAACCTAAATTAAACTTAGTAAATTTTGAAACCTCAATCAAACTCGTGAATGCAAGACTGAAATCAAACTCCAGAGTTCTATAATTCAATTAAATCAAAGAAATACATTCGATGTTTAAACACACGAACTTCCTATCTCAAAACAACTAAAATAATTCCTAGGCAATCCAAATTAATGACACCCAAGGAAACTAAAATATTCTGTTAATAAACTGATCAAACTGACCTCCTTATTTAATGCAGGAAAGAATCCTATATGATCATTTAAATAAACAAAAGCCTCTATTCCTAACTAAGACTACAAGTATAATTCTTGTCCACAATGGAAATTGAGACAAAACCCTAACTACTGTTCAATAAGGAAATTAGATTTATATCTATGATAATAATCTTAAGAAAACCTAGTTAAAATAGAGTAAAAATAAGTTCACACACTCTAAAATCAAAGGCATATTGTAGGAGTATCATATCACATTCATCGGCTACTGACTTGAGTCATTCGAGCAGTGACCTGCTATCATGAGCACCATGCTGATTAGTCTAGTTTAGCTGCAGTTGTAGTTTTTGGGACCTGCGAGTCTCTTAATGTACTAGAACAGATATTTTTTGGGTTATGATGTACTTGAAATTTTTGCAAACAATACTGACATATATACATATGCTATATTTCCCTATTTTATACATGATGTAATGAGTAACATATTTTTATAAATTCCACAAATGTCTATCTAAAACATAATTAGCCAATGCATCTGTTAATGTATTCATATGTCTTGGAATGTGCTGATATGTAATGTAACCAAAATTCCTTTCTAAAAGATGAACACGCAAATACATTCTCAAAATTTGAGGGTGTCTAACGGAATATTTCCCATTGAGCTGTAGGAAAAAAATTTGTGAATCCATGTTTACAACCAATTCTCTAATGCCAAGAGTGATTGCTTCTGACAGAAGTTCAATGACTACACCGTATTCAGCATTATTGTTGGTTGTAAGTCCTAAACACATACCTTGCAAATCTACTAACTCACCATTAGGGTAATAGATAAGCCATGCCGCAGAGGATAAGTTTTGAGTACTACGGTAGGCACCATCAACAAAACTAACATAAGGATTTAAAGACGTCTGAAAATCGAGTAAGACAAGATGAGCAGGAAAACCACTTGCAAACACACACCAAACCAAAATTGTACAAAAATGGAAAGCACACTAATGTACAAAATTAATTACAAGAAAAGATTACGCATAATAATTTTTTAGATAAAGCCCATTTCGAGGCTTATCCAAAGGGTTACCTTCATAAATAATTAGCTCATAGGCCCCTTTTTACAAAACATGCTTTACAATGTATGCCCCATGCCACATTGTTTCGAATTTTCTGGCCCCCAACTTATCATGTGCTTGGCCATAGAGAAGAACCAAGTCTCCTTCATAAAAGGCATGTGGAGAAACAATATGATCAAAATGGGCTTTGACTCATTTCCTTTGAGCTTTAGTAACTAAAGCAGCGAAGCGACGAGTTTCATCAAGCCTTTCCAGATATAGGACAAGTTCCTCTTCTGGTGAGGTATTCGGAAGCAATTCAAAAACTAATTTGAGTGAAGGAATTTCACATTCAATCGACAATGTTTCTTGAAGGCCATATAATAACTAAAAAGGAGTGAATCCAGTAGCATTTTTAGCTGAGGTTCAGTAAGCCCAAGGAGCTGAAAAAAACATGAGATGCTAGTTCGACTTGTGCATCTGAATAGTGCGTTGAAGCATAGTAACTAAGACTTTGTTGACTGCTTCAACTTGGCGATTGGTGTGAGGGTAATATGGGGTTGAGCTGTCGTGACACAGGCCCAACTAAGAGGTCATCTCAGCCATCATGTAATGGTGAAAATGAGAGCTATGGTTAGTAACGATGGCTTGAGGGACTCCAAATCGAGCGATAATATTATTGAAGAGAAATTGAGCCGAATGTTTAGCGTCAGCAGCATATGTAGGCATCGCCTTAGCAATTTGGTAAAATAGTCAATAACGAAGATAATATAATCATGCCCCCCGACCAATAGAGGGTTACATTTCATGAAATCAATGCCCCGTCTGGTGAAATGGCTAATGGTAACAACTAGGTGTAGGGGTGCGGGTGGGGCACGCATCTTCCGCTGGTAAATCTGGCAAGTGTGACATTTACGGATAGCAAGAATGCAATATTTGAAAATAGAAGGCCATAAATAACTAGCACGAAGTATTTTCTGAGCGGTTGCGTATCCAGACATATGACTGCCACATACCCCAGAGTGGCGGTCGTTGAGCGCTCTCTCAACCTCTTCGAAAGTCAAACACTGACAGAGAATCAAGTCGATGTCGACACGGTATAAAGCATCCCCAATGATGCCATAGGGTTGAGAATGATGTCGAATGTGTTGACGATAAAATTTAGTAAACTTAGATCGGAAGGTTTGGGTTTGGAGATACACAATGATATCACCATACCATGGATCGATAGTGCTGATAAGGAAGAGAGTGTCATCTGGAATGTTGTCATCCAGATCGGAAGGGGAAAAAGAAGAGGGAAGGGAACATATCAATTCAATAAAAACCAATGATTTTTTGGATTTGGCAGAAGTGAATTACAAATAAAACTCCTGCAAAATGACAATCCATTTAGAATATTTTCCCCTAGGTAACTGACGGGTCAAAATATAGGTCATGGGATTGCAATTGGAGATCACGGTAGTCGTGTGAAGGAGAACGTAACGCTAGAAGTGCTACACAACATGTACCACAGCTAAAACCAGTTTCTCGGCATGGCTATATCGAGTCTCTGTATCCATAAGTTTTCGGCTGAGATAATAAATGACATGTTCAATACCATTTTCGTCGTCTTGGACCAGCACCATACCAATAGTACCGAAAGAAGTTGCTAAGTAAAGGAAATAGTCACGATGGAAATTTGGGGGATGCAGTAAAGGAGCGTTGATAGAACGTTATTTAAGCATCGAAGGAGTTTTGAGCAACTTCATCCCACAGAAATGGGATCCTTGTTTTAAGCAATTGCGTAAATCCCTTAGCGAGCTTCGCATAATTGGGAACGAAACGATGAAGGGAATTAACTTTCCCTTGTAAAATTTGCAACTAAGATAAAGAGGATGGAGGGGGTAAATTAACGATAGCCTCAACTTTCAGAGGATCGAGACAGATTCCTTCTTTGTAGACGATAAACCCAAGGAGTCTATCGGATTCAACGCAAAAGACACATTTATGTAGATGCAAGCGAATATTATAGCGTCAGCAGCGAAGAAAAATCTCTCGAAGGTGCACAGGATGGTCCCGGTGCTTAGCTAAATGAGCAGGAAGTTCTTCCAGGTAAGGCTGAATGATGTGCTTGATATCATGGAAAGAATACGACATCGCACGTTGAAAAGTAGCACCGACATTTTTCAGACCGAAAAGGATCTTCTTGTAGGAAAAATTTCCCCATAAATAGATGAATGTCATCTTGTGTTGATCAGGCAGTAGGATGTTAATCTAGTTATACCCAGAAAAACCATCACTAAAATAAAATATCTCACTCCCTGCGCATTCATCAATGATTTTGTCAATGAAAGGAGGGGATAGTTATCTTTTGGGTAGGCATGATTGATGTCTCGATAATAAACACAGACACGAATAGTACCATTGCTTTTTATTGACCAGCACAATATTGGACACCTAATCTATCAAAGGAATTGGATAGATGAATCCATCCTTAAGAATTTTTTCAACTTCTCCCTTTATAGGGGCTACCTTTCTAGGATGCATGGGACGAAGTCACTGATGAACATGTTTCACATTAGGATAAGTCAGTATTTCATGCACCACTATACTCGGATCGATGCCAGGAATTTCCTCATAGGACCATGCAAAGACATCTCAAAATCTTTAAAGAGACTTGTGTAAAGCTTGATCTCATCCGGAGAGAAAGTTACCCCGATGTGGATGTTATCGACAATTCCTGGTTTCACATAAATTTTGATAGGAATTTTTGAAATGATGCTCCCCATATTCCCCTCAGAAAATACCTCATGTGTTGAAATGGGTATCGGAAGTGGACAATTCAGAGAATGGGGAGCGAAATTTTCGAGACACGACTGAATTACTCCAGGGCTCGGAAGAAACGAAGAACAATGATGGGTATCATCCCAGGGTGTTTCCTCAAGAGACATGGCTTCCAAGATACTTTCATCGTAGGGAAACGTATCATTCAAGGGATCTGAAGAATCCGAAGAACCACGCCAAGGATATTGGGAGTGCACTTCGAAATGAATACCATAAATAATATGATTAGAATCAATAGTCGAAGCCAAAACAACTTCACAATAATGGACTTCCATAGGGCTTAATGACATGACATTGCCGAAAGAATCAATCAAATTAGGGGAAGGGATGATCCAAGGATTGGAGGAAGTAGATATCATATTGAGAAAAAAGACCCATCAACTCAAAATCTTTAAAAATTCTTGCCCCCACACACTCATAGGGTGTGGTGGTATGCTCCACATATGGCACATTTCCTTCTGAGGAATAAGAAGCAAAAAAATACAATTGGTCGACAGTGATAATCTTACCTTCATGTGGGAAACAAAGAACATGAAACAGAGTGGACGACACACAAAGCATAACGTGAGTCCAACTGTGACCGAGTAGAATATTATAATTGAGTTTAGCATCAATGACTTCTACTTCAACATTGACTGTTTTTCCCTCCAACGTGATAGGAAAGTTGGGGGGAATACCAAAAGGATGAGAAACCCTTCCATCGAAATTCTCCAAAGTGTTCAGAGATTGGTTAAGGGTCGGAGAGCCGATGGCTTTCCAAAAAGACACGAACATGATGCAAGTGGATGCACCCTCATCCATCATTGGACGATAGATATTATTTCCATTAATAATAACTTGAATAAGGAAAGAAAACTGATGGGGGAGACGTGGAACGTGATTTTATAGATCGAAAGTAATGAGAATTGAATCAATCAGATCGATCCCTCCTATGGTGGATAGCAGCAATTTCCACTTTGAAGGACATCTCTGAAGAACCTCTAACGCAGACATAGTGGAAGTTGTCTGAGCCAAATACTCAACGATATTATAATGTTGAGCATCGCAAGCATTTGGATTATACGAGGATTTTTGAAGCACACCTTTAGAAGGTAATCATACAACGTGATCGGAACTAGGCCTTTCAATATGAAGAGGACCAAAAGCGGGTAGGGTAGGAGTAGGAGCATCGTAAATTTCTTTCCCCGCCGACTAACACAAATTCGAATAACCTTTAGATCTGGTAAATACGGAGACAGGCACAACACCATTCCTCATGAAAGCTTAGGAACCAAAAGAGGTGGAAAATTATGGTTGTTCTACCATTTCAGTTTTCTAAGATGGAAATGTTTCTTTGAGTACATCCGGAGTTCCTTGAGTACCTTTTAGTAAATGACTCACTTAAGCCCATTGTGGATAGTCCTTAGTGTAGTGTTCATTATCATAGATTAGGCAAGGGTAATTACACTTGTGCTTAGTTCCATCATCAGTACGAGGTTTAGGGGAATCCTATTTTTGGGCATCAGATTTGGATTTTACTTTGCCCTTGTTTTTAAATTTAGAGTATTTGTCGACCGCGGTAGACTAAACAGAGTTAACCTCCATATTGTTTCTAGGATTTGAAGGATTCTACGGGATAGAATTGAAAGAGTAAGAATATTTCTGCTTAGAAGAAGAGGAATACTTCCAAGAAGTCTAGGAAACAAAACCAATGACATTGTCAACAGGTGGTGTCATTGAAGCTTTTGAAGTTTCATACTTGGATTTCGAGTTCAGAGCATTAGGCAAGAGATAATATAACGTTTCGGATTGGGAATAAACCAAATCAAGATACTAAGCATGAGCAATGGATTTTTCTTCTGTGACAGATTCCCCCGTAGCGATGTCCTTGGCGATCTGATTGAAGAATGATTTGGTGAACCATTCGGTCAAAATTTGATCAGGAATTTCAAATTTGATCAAATGTTGATGTTGTCTCCATTCATGGATATGATCAAAGATATGCATAGCAGTATCTTGTTTCAAGGATGTAAGGAGGTGAGTTCATGTTTCATAATGAATGGGTAACTGAAAGCTTGTAGAAAAAGCCATAGCTAAACAATTGAAGTCCTGAAAATTTCCACGAGGAAGCTCAATGTACCACTTCGTAGCAGCACCATTCAACGTCCTTCAAAAAATATGTAGATGGAGAGAATCATCAACCCAAGAATTGGAGGAACACCAAAGATGGTACGTCATAATGTGTGCCTGGGGGTCTTCTCCAGACTTGCCTTCAATCTTGGTGTGATCACTTGGAACATTGGTAGGAACTAGAAGCCAATATGGATTATGGAGAATTGGACCATTAGTTAATCTTGACACATTGGGAAGTTTCAACGTCACAAGAAAAGGAAATTGTAGATTGAAAGGCATGATGTTCGGTCTTTGACATGCCCATTTCTAGATTCCAACTAGGTTGGGAGAAATTATGCCCCCATGGGTTTTGTCCAGAAGGATTTTTCCCATAAGGATGTTGTCCATAAGGATTGAAACCTTGTGGATTTTGACCATGTCCTAGTTGCTGACCAAAAAACGGATTTTGACCTGCAGCAGACCATTGAATTCAAACCTTAGCATAATTTGCAGCATATGGATTTTTTTGCTGCTGAAAGTTCTAGAATGAAGTGCCTTGTGGCCGACCCTGTGAACCCAAAAGGTAACCTTGGGAACCCAACGGTTGACCTTGTGATCCCAATGGTGGACCTTTAGGCTATTAGATGATACCATGAGGATTGGACATCATGATACCTTGTGGTTGTTGAGGTTGGTCGGGTTGCCCCTGAGAACCAAGTTGGCTTGGTTGAAAAAATATCTGACTTTGTTGAGACAAGGCTTTTCCTTGATGGAAAAAAGGCTGACCTTGATGAAAGTAAGGTTGGCCTTGTTGACCAGAATTTTATCTCTGTTGAGAGTAGGAAAATTTACCTTGATGGGCGAAAGGTTCATTATATTGTAAATAAGGCATTTCCTGTTGCACTTAAGGTTTACCTTGTGGCCCATAAGGTATTTGTTGACCAAATATAGGCCCATGCTGATACGCATAAGCCCTTGACTGAATACCAAACTTCCCTTGAAATCCTTGTGAATTCACCAATGGGGTCTGCAGTTGCTGGGAACCAAACTGGACATAGGACTACTCGTTGAGTATTTGAATCTGCAAAAATTGTTGATACTGATCATATGTTAACCCTGTTGGACCAGATGATCCGGAAGTCATAGGGATACTACCGACAGTTTTAGAAGAGCCTAGGATGTGAGTTTTTAATCCACTCATAGATGGTCCACCAGAGGATTGAGAGACATTCGATAGGGATGGCCCTCCGCCATAAATTTGAGTCGAGGGAATCGATGTGGGAACACTGATGGGAGGAGCTGAAAACACTGATGCAAATAGTTGGTTGCATGGGAACAGACGTAATTTTTTCTTGAGAAGCGATGAAAATAGACGTGTTGGATGCAAGCAAACTAGGGGAAGATACTGTAGTATTCTGCCAAATAGTATTGTAATACAAAGGCGTGGCACTCTAAATACGCGAAACTAAGTGTTGCAATGAGGTGTAACCTTGAGAAATGTATAGCTGGGTGGAAGAATAAGAGGTTTTCCCCCCGTGTGGAAATCCATGAGGAGGGAATTGATGTACCTCATATAAAGACTCATCCACACCACTAATGGTGCTTGAAACCTCAAGGGGAGATGAAACCTCTCCTTTAGAAGCCATTGGTGGAAATAATTGACGAGCGGCAGTCCGAGATGTACGCGGTGAATGTAGGAATGGTACACTAGGTGTATCAAAAGGACTATAGGGTAATTCACGGTAGATCTCTATGAAATCAAATAATGGATTCCAAGGAAATTAAATATAGCTTGTAGGCTCATCAGGAGGAGATCGTGTAGAAGAGTTTGAACACTCGGAAGAATGGAAAACTCATCAGTTTGAGTTCCAGTCGATGGCGAAGAGTCAGAAGGGACTTGTGATGATGTCTCTTCGGAGGAGGATGATGAAGGGGAAGTTGAACTTGATTGTTCAGCCACGATGATTTTATCTTGAAAAGAAAAATATGGAAAGAGTTGATTAATTCAACGGTTTAAAAACTATATTCATAAGGAATTACTCATGATGTGGCCAAAAATATCTTAACGGGTAAGCCATGTGATCGTGGGAAGTTAATTTTAGAACTTAAAAACAAAATAAATAGAAAAGGGTGAACTAGAAATAAAGAATTATCAGGTATCTGTGAATTGCAATATACACCTTAGTGATCAACTGAAAGAGAAATGACCAAGGACTTAACATACATCAGCCAATCTCCTCAAATGTTGTGTTCGGTGTATCATGTCTACAAGGCGATCGACTCAGTCACCAATGGAACGTTTGTAGCCTAATGGTGTCTCCCAAAATATACTCGACGGTACGTGGGAGTCTAATTCCATAGTAGTGTTTTCTAATCCATAACCATTTGATGAGAGTGTCCCAAATATACTTATCATACGTCAATATACTCTCGTACATGGGACGGGATATCACCCCCGGGTTGTAGTGCAGACTATTAGTGACATCTCCTACGTTTTACGATGCCAGAACACATCTCTAGCCTAGACCTCTAAATGTGATTCATTAGGTTCCAAATGATCGTCAGTTTTATTGAATAAATTTTATATTTTATATTGAATTAGATTTTGGTTTCAAAGTCCTACCGATGTCACCTAAATTCATAGGATGCAGTTATATGAGAAAAACACTCATTCATTTCAATGAAAGATACATTAATTGGGAAGAATAAGTTCATACAATCAACACAAAAAGCAAAAAAATGCAAGGAATCACATTTTTCTATTTCTTGAAGTGCATAATATTAAAGCAAAATGAAAAAAAATTCACTTTCTTATTTACTAAATGCACTAGAAGGGAATCAAAATGAAAATTTTCATTTTTAACGCAAAAACGAAAGATTTTTTTTTTTTTAATAAGAAAAATGAAAAAAAAATTGTAAATTTCAATCCAAAAGTAATCACTCCCTTTGATTACTAATGAAATCTCTCAAAATGCTACAAGAGACAAAGATCCGAAAATCAAAGAGAGACCCAAACTCATTTCCTCAAAACAAGACACTCTTCATTTTTACACCGATCAACACACAAAGAGGAAGCTTCTATCGAAGGCAAGCAATGTGATCTATGCTTGTTGGCGAAAAGAGACTCAAATTCACATAGAGTTAATACTTTAAAGTTCTAATCACAAGAATCAACTGAAAAACAAACTCAATGAACCAAAAATCCTAAAAGATACAACAAGATTTGACTCAATAACAAGTCTGGAAATCAACAAACCATGCAACCATTTGGATGACTCAAAAACACCTATAAATTCTAGGATGATAAGGATGCATGGCTTAAAAGAGCAAAGACCCAAGATACGAAATTTGAGGCAAAGACGTCGTTGAACAAAGAAGAACAAGAGTTATTTCAACAAGGAAAGAAACTCAGAAGGACAAGACACACTCATCAGTAATAGAAAGAAACCCTAAAAACATACACACAGGAATCGACATGCCTGTGAGGCTACACCCCGTGCTGCAAAAGGAAAAGTGTGATTGTGGTAAAACATTTAGCGTTAATCAGCACATCTGTCAGAAAAATGACAACGCTGGTCAAGGGAAATGGTAAAAAACACACGGGTTTTCTTAAATGGAACCAGGCTTATCACTTCAACATAGAGATAAATGACTGTAAGAAGTTACAAAGCCACAAAAAAAAGGATATGGACACTCGAAAAAAGGTTGACAAAAAAACAAAAAATCAAAGAATGAAAACAAGAGACTAAAGGCAATGAGTCCCCAGTGGAGCTGCAAATTGTTTTGCAGGAAAATCCTCTCTGCAGACAGAGACAATCCCTCTAGCCCTAGGATGGGTCTAGTAACAAAGGGAACAATCTAACACCTACTTTCATAGATTTCAAATGAACACAGATCGTATGGAGATGGCCTACCTCGATCTGATGTTGCTCCTCGTTCAAGTCCTTTGATACTTTTCTCTTCTTAGCTAGATCCTCGTCTTCACCAGCGCTTAGTTACCTGTACAAGATATAAAACAACACAAAACATGAAAGGAAAACATTTATTTTAAATAAAAAATATATCTAGTTGATCAAGGAATACTTCAAATCTAATCATGCATCATGGACAAGAGTGGAAAGTAAGAATCAGTTGTATTATATTAATATAAGAGGAGGAGTTACAACTTGCAACTTGATGTCGAAGCTCTCCTTCAACGGGTCCAGATCCAGGAACATCTCTAAAAGCACTTGTTTCAACTTGGTGCGAAAAGGCCAAAGGTCTCACCTCTCCTTCAATGCCTATAGCAACAATTCCTCTTTGTTGTTCTTCTATCTTTGTTTTAACTATAGAGGCATGGTAAGATGTCCATTTTATAGCAAGGGAAGAGGGAACATGGATCCACTCAAAGTGGGGAAATGTCTTATCTCCTTGGGTAGTTCCTATTTTTTAGGAACAAGAAGCCCAAAGGGATAAGCTCGACTCTATCCCCATGAAAAAACAACCAGATCTGCACTATCCCCATGAACAAACAACCAACTCTCTGCCTACGAAGCTTCTAGATCACGAAGCTTCATTTCCTTTTTTAAAAACTTTCCAGAAGTGGATCTGCGTGGGTGTGATCTCCATACCAGCATCGATCAATGCTACTTACAAACTTAAGATGAGTCATTTGAACGGGTGAGACAAATAGGGGACACATTGCTCCAAATAACTATGTTTTTGAGGAGATACTCTAGCAATGGTTCACAAAGAGTTTTTTTTTTCATTCTATAAGGGATATAATGGCATATATTTATGATCAAAAGAGACACAGGTATCATTATTTAAGGTCCTCTAGGATTCAGGAATAGGGAGTACAGGGACAGTGAAATTTTTTTGTGTAACATTCCATCAAGACTGTGTTTGTGTGATGGTAAAACTATTGTGCATGCTTTCATTGATAGTCTCTTGCTTTTGTTTTTTATTGTACTTTTTTTTTGGTGAGTTTTCCAAACTGTCACTTTTATGCGCCTTCACTTTCACAAATTTTTATTTCATGTTTTTGATTTTCGACTTCACTTTCTTTCATCTTAATTGGTGTCTTTTCATGTTTTTTTTGTACATTTAAACTAATCCTAATATTTCCATTTTTTCTTCTCCCATCCCACCCATGGGTTTTGAATCGGTTTCCTTGAAGATAGAGTACCTTAAGAGTGCACCCCATCACTGAATTCTCTACACCACGTGCGCCATGTCTTTTCATGTTATCTTGGGTGCAGAATGTTTTTTTTTTCACTGTCATTTACATGTCGTAAGTGTCGTTCACACTTTTCTCTTTATATATCAAATGTCGTATTTTAGCACGAGAAGTGTTACTTATCATGTAAGGTGGAGTTTTGGCTTGTTTCAAGGGGTAAATTTGGTGTTGTTGAGTTCTACTATTCATGTAGACATCTTTTACACTCATTCCCAAAGTTCCATTCATTGTCACACAGGTGTCGTCACTTTCGTTGCAAAGTGTATCTTTTGTGTTGCACTTGGAGAGGTGTGTCGCATTGTTGTCACATTGAGGGCGTTATGTTGTTATTGTTTTTTTAGTGATACATTTTCTATCGTCGACTCTTCCAAGCATGTGATCATGAAATAGTTTTTTCTCTACTCACTTGAGACTCACTGATCCAACACTTAACCTTATCCAGAAAATTTCATTCTCTGGGAGACTTGACTTCACTCAACCTTCCTTGCCTCTCAACCCTCAAGCCCTCAAATTTCCTCTTGGAAATGCGCACTCCACATTATCAGTGCTTAGCCTCAGTCATTGAGCTCCAAAACTATGCAATCCTTGCCTCCATCCAACCTTCTCTGTGCACTATGCAGCCTCAAGCATGAAGCCCCAACCTTGAGCTCTTGAATTGTTCAACTACGTAATATCTTGGCTTCTTTCCCTCCAAAAATGTGCATATGGAAACTTCAAGCCTCAATCCTAAAGCTTGAGGCCTTGAATGCTACAACTACACAATCTCCTATCTTGTTCTGCTATCTAAACTGCACATTGGGAAACTTCAAGCCTCAATATTGACCTCTCGAATTCCTTAACTACACAGTCTCTTAGGCCAAACCTTCATAACTGTGCATTGTGCAGTTTCAATCTTCAAGCCTCCAGCTTGAGCCCTTGAGTCCCTCAAATATTTATTCCTTCTTCCCAAACTTCCAAAACTGTGCATTTTGTAGTCTCAAGGCTCAAGCCTCCAACCCGATTCCATGAGTCCCTCAACAACGAATCTTTTCACCCTGGCCATATTGAAATACGCATTATTTAGTCTCAAGCCTTAGTCCTGGACCTTAGCCTCTAGAACTACAAAATAACTTAGTGATGAACTCAATCGATCATTATTTCCATCCATAATAATAAATTTCATGAATAATATTAGAATAGGGGTTTATCAGACTAATGTCGTCTTGTCATGGGTCAATTACAGTCCCAAGTATTATATTATGTCATGACAAGCATGATGAAGGAGATGGTGAAGCAGACCATACTAGAATACACCTAAGGAGCTGATGATCTACATGAGAATATTAGTGTTTGTTGTGCTAAGATCCAATTCATAATATAAAAAAAGTTGTTGAGGATAATGAGGTTAATTGCAAGTTTAACATGAGTTTTTATGTGAATTTCATGAGAAAATTAACACAAAAAAATACATTGAACAACAACATCTAACATACATGAACATCACCATAACAGTAACACAACAAAAAATGATGAAGGAGTTCACCCCACCAGGGCTACATCTCCTGAGTCCAACTTCCGATGGCTTGGCCCTCTTCTATTATGCTCAAAAGTGTGATTACATATATTTACAATGCTTAAACAGCTCTGAAACTTGTTCCATTATCTCTAGCATCCCCAAAAATGCTTGTGTAGCCTCTTTCTACCTCGAATTTTGTAAAAAACTGACTTAGTTACAACTTCCCAAAGTTTTCTCATTATTCACTCCACATTTTCCCCAAAATCTAGTACCATCCTACAAATATGCCTGGAATCCAGCTAACTGAGCGCCAATTTAAGCAAAAACTAGGTGAAATTGTCAGAGAACTTGAATTCCAAATAAGGCCTTAAATCTGGATTTCAAACCATATCATTATATGGTTAATAATTATATATATATATATATATATTAAAACCCGCGCATTTGGGCTAACTGCTAGAATTGGCATTAACTATGGGCACGTGTGGAAAGCTGGTGGAGTGTGCAGTTATGGTTACGGTTAAGGACCATTGGGGTGGGGGGACGTGGGGCTAGACTCCCGCCTACGGTCTTGCCTCTAGCGGTGACAAGGGCTGGGGCTAGACCATGACCCGCTCCCCACATTGCGCATTACAAATGAAAATAAAATGAAACGGAGCCCAATGTATGGCAACGAACACAGCGCGAGGTGCAATGGAAATTACTTTGGCTTGTGGTTGTGAGGTCTTGTGTTTGACCCCTATGAGGTGTGGTTTGACCCTAAACATAATTTTGGTGGCCCTCGGTCTACCATGTGGAGGCCCCTAGCTGGGCCACGTGGTAGCCTATGGTTGGCCACCAAAACAACAAATCAAAAACTCACCACAACAACCAATACAAACGTGCCACTTTGCACAATATGATTCAACGAATAAATTCCATTGACTGAGTCAACCTACCACTGTGCATGCCCAATCAGTTGTATGAACTACTGACTAGGTTTTCCTGCATTTAAAAAAAAAATTTACCTGTTTGAAAATGTGGATAAAACGCATTTCTGGGAGCATATTGTGTCGATTTTTTGTGAAATGAGTTGTGCCAGATTCAGAACAATGAAATCTACGTGGTCATTTAAGCTCCACACCATTCCGACAACTTTCATTTTTTAGCATAATTTTGGGTACCTAATCACTCCTCCCCATTGGCAGCTTTTGGACCCCAAAAGATCACTTTCAGTGGTTCAACAGATGAGGGTACAGGTCCCTCACCTTTCCAATATCGATCCATTTGGCCTTGCTTGGATTTTTGCCTTTGAGCCCCACACGAAGGTAGTATACACTACCTTGTTTTTATGTCATTGTTCTTTTGTCAATAATTGTGTCTTTTTGAAGCTCATCAAGGTATTCCGGAGAAAAATATTCAATAGAAGGAATCTAAATCCACTCTCCTTGATATTCAATCAAAGGAGGCTCATACAACATCAAGTTCTCAAAATTAACATCAAAGTAAATTTTCATGTATGAAGGCAAATCTAACTTGAAGGCATTTTCACCAATCTTTTCCAAAATTCTGAAAGAATCATAACATATTGGTTTCAGTTTTTTACCTTCCCCTTGAAGCCTCTCTTTTCTAATGTGAAGCCAAATTTCATCACCAACTTGGAACTTGTTATCTAAATGATGCTTGTTGTGCCTTGCTTTGTACTTTCCTTGGCTCTTTTCAACTTGATCTTGAACTGTTTGATATGTCAATTAGATTTGTTCTCTGAACTTCTTGCCTTTGTCTATGTCGCTATGTCCATCAATAGAAACATACTTGCCAAAAATGAAATCCAATGGCGATATAGCCAAGTATCCAAGACATGCCTCAAATGGTGATGTGTGTTTAGAGGTGTGTTTTGCATGGTTGTAAGCGTGATGAATGTAGTGTAAGATTTCATCCCATAACTTAGGATGCTTGCTGCAGTATCCTCGAAGAATATGTATGATTTTTCAATTGACCACCTCGGTTTGACCATCTTTTTTTGGATGAAAGGTTGTAACCTTCTTCAACTTGGTATCCATCAAGTCCCACTAACTTGATAAAAAATTCCCATCAAATCGAGAATCTTGATCACTAAAAATGGATGTGGGAAAACCAAAATGAACCCAAACATGTTGAAAAAATAAGTGAGTTTTTTTTTCAGCTTTGATTTTCTTTTTACATGGCATTAATATACACATCTTGTTGAACCTATCAACAATTAAATACAAATGATCATAGCCTATTTTTGACAATGGAATACCTCCTAGAAAATCCACATAAACACTCTCCCATGGACGTGAAGGTATAGGAAGTGGTGTGTACAATCCTGACTTCCTATTTCTAGGCTTACTGACTACACATAATGAACAACCTTTAATGAAAAGTGACCCACTTTCAAACATACAAGGCCAATAAAAATACCTATGAACATGTTCCATTGTTTTTCTTACACTGAAATGTCCAGCAATAAGAGAAGTATGTGCTTCCCTTATGACATTCACTCTCTCCCCCGGTGGAATACAAAGCTTGCCCAAATTATACAACAAGTTATTATGTACATGGTAATCCAATTCCTCTACATGGTTGCCTTGGCTCAAGCTTGCATAAATATCTTGAAAGTCATTATCAAATGCAAATTTCTCAAAATAAATTTCATTCAAAACCTAATTATTATTGAGTAAAGAAGTTGCACTAAAAATAGGCCTAGAAAGCATATCAACAACCTTGTTTTATATACATTTCTTATACCTAATGACCAAGTGGAATTTTTTTAGGAAGCAGATCCATCGAAATTTCCTTGACTATTGAAACTTAGTTTGTCATTGCAAGTATTGCAATGGTTGGTGGTCAGTGTGTATGATCATTTCCTTTCCCATCAAGTAGTGTTTCCACTTTTTCACACTTTGTACCAGCACATAAAGCTCCTTTTCATAAGTAGGATAGCTAATCACTACAACATTGTAAGTTTCTAAATGAAATTAAATGGGCTTACCAATTTGCATAAGGATTGTGCACATGTCATTGTCGCTTGCATCATTTTAAATCTCAAAGGGTTGTCTCAAGTCTGGTAATGCAAGTACTGGGGTTGAACTGATCTTCTCTTTCAAAGCACCAAATTATTTTTTCTGATTTCCTCTCCACTGTAAGACCTTTTTCACACTAGTCAATGCATGCAAAGGAGCTTCGATAGAAGAGAAGTTAGCAATAAAATTACTCCAATATTGGGATGCTCCTAAAAAAATATTTACCCCAATGACTATCTTGGGCATTGGCCAATTTAAAATGACCTCAACCTTAGAGGGGTCTATCCTCAAATCACCACATCCAACAATATGTCCCAAGTACACCAAAGAAGTTTTACGAAACTCACATTTTGACATCTTCAAAAGAAAATGTTCTTACCTTAAGACATCAAGTACTTTTCTTACATGCATGACATGTTCATAAAGCTATTTATTTAAAATTAAGATATCATCTAAGTAGACAATGAAAAACTCATCAAGAAATGGCCTTAAAACATCATTTATCACACACATGAAGGTAGCAGGATCATTACATAAACCAAAAGGCATAGCAAGCCTTTCAAAAAAACCTTTCTTTGTTTTGAATGTTGTCTTCCAAATTTCAGCTTCAACAATTCTAATTTGATGGTATCCACTCCTTACGTCCAACTTAGTAAAATACTTTCATCTTTCAATTGATCAAGTACATAATCTATTCTAGGAAGTGGATAACAGTTCTTTACCACAATTTTGTTCAATGCATGGAAATCTACGCACATGCGCCACATTCCATCCTTCTTTTGAACCAACAAAATAGGTGACCCACATGGCGAAGTAATTGGTCAGATGATCCCTCTGTCCAACAACTCTTGAATTTTCTTTTTTATTTGATCACTCTCCATCACTGAAATCCTATACATGCCAATGTTAGGTAGAGGAAAATCTTGCTTCAACTGTATTTCATGTTGGATTTCCCTCCTGGGAGGTAATCCATTTGGCTCCTGAAACATCTCATTATTTTGATTAACCACTTCAATCAAATAATATTTCAACATCAGATCACAACATTGAAATTATTCATATTTAACATCATTCTTTGGTTTAATCATAAGAATCAAAAAATTATTTCTTGAATTCTCTAGTCTTTTAATTTGCCTTACATTAACTAATGAAAGATTTAGTTTCTTGCGATGAGATCTCACAATATACTCCACACTATTTTTTAACAAGTGGTACTTCTTTTCATGGAGATATCAGATGACTTTTATATCATACAGGTAAAGACTTCCCAAAACAATTCCTGAAATATCAAGCAGTACAACATCTAATTTGACTTCGTCAATGAAGTTTGTTTTGATTGCA
Organism: Pinus albicaulis; assembly: GCA_034641835.2. Lineage (NCBI taxonomy): Eukaryota > Viridiplantae > Streptophyta > Pinopsida > Pinales > Pinaceae > Pinus > Pinus albicaulis. The sequence goes on along the minus strand of CM076574.1, from coordinate 1,050,421,741 downwards.
AACCAAAGAATACACTTTATTGTAACCTATCAATTTGTGTTGTTGCATATCCAACCCAATGGATTAAGTTTGTGACGAGGAATGGTTTCAAGATTAAGTTTATTGACTAAGTCTTCAGATATCAAATTGGCTTGAGACCCATTATCAAATAGTAGGTCGATTTTTGTATGTTTTGAAATAACCCTCACATGGAATAATTAAATCCTTGTTTCTTCTTTTTGGAGTACTAGTGTGGAAATTTTATGAAATAGTTCTAGAAATGGGTTATTTTCCCTTCATACCCATGGTTGTAATTTTAGTTTCATCACCTGAGTTGGATCCCAAATCATGTTGAGTGGTTGTAGTTGTTTTTTGTTTTCCCTTGTTGTTGAATTTCTTGGGCCTCATCTCTAGATGAAGCTTCCAACTGTGGTATTCATCGTGACCCTCGTTGGAACAATGTTTTCATGAAATTTTCTCTCCATTTTTAATGGATTTATTTTGATTTCCCTTTCCTTTAAAACCCTTTCCTTTCTCTCCACCCTTAATCTTCTAGAATGTTTTTCCCTCTTGCCTCAAGGTGAGTGGCCTGCACACAAACCTCATATAGGCTAGTGGGATTGAACATAAGGATATTATTCCCTAGGTAGCTATGTAAACTCCCTATATAATTTAGAAACATGTCTTGTGAATGAAAATCAGCACCTAACATAGGAGCTCTTTTTCTAAATTCTTGGATGTAATCTTGCACTTTGACCTTTAAGTTGTCTAAAGTTCTGCCAATTCATGATGGATTTTTGCATATATGCTAGAGCATAAAATTTTCTTTTAATTACAGCACTAAAATTAGACCAAGAGAGCGAGATATTACTATGTTTTTTCATCTCAAATTGTGTCTTGGCTTCCCACCATACCAGTGTTGCACCCTGCAGTCTCAAGGAAGCTAGTTGAATCATTGTATCATCATCTTGCAAGTTTTGAATTCTGCAATAGACCTCCAACTAACGAACCCAATTATTAAGCTTCTCTGCATTCACTTCACCATTATACATAGGCGCCTCAAATTTAATATCAATTTTTAACAAGGGTTTTTTACCAAATCCTTTTGAGGTAGGTTGGAGTATTAGTAAGGGTTGTAGTAGTGGAAGAGGATGAAGATGAAGGTGAAGAGGGTGGTGAGGATGATGGTGTAGTAGATGGTGGCTTATCACCATTTCCATTACCTCCTCCTCCTGGGGAACCCTCTCCTCTTGGAGGCCTAGGGCTTTCACCCTGCAACCTTGTGTTCCTCTCTTCATAGAGGACCTTCAACATCTCTATCATGTCAAAGAAATCCTTCTTATCATTTGACATGTTATCATTTCCTCCTTCATGAGACATTCTTACTTAAGCTTCTACTTCAATTGGAGGTGAATCTTGTGGTTGATATTGTGGCAACTATGCCCTCCTTCTCCTTTCTCCAACTAGGGAACCAACACCACAAGCTTTCCTTCTCCTCTCTTGAGCTTCAACCTTGTAAGCATTTAAACACTTGCAAAACTATTAAATCCTCCTTGCACAAGTAAACCTAGTGCTTTGATACCAACTTGATATGAACGAGAATATTATTTTTTTCTATGCTAAGATACAATTCATAATATTAAAAAAAAGGTGCTTGAGGATTATGAGGTTAATTGCAATTTTAACATGATTTTTTATGTGAATTTCATGAGAAAATTAACATAAAAAAACCATTGAAAAGTGGCATCTAACAGACATGAACATCACCGTAACAGTAACACGACAACACATGATGAAGGAGTTCACCCCTCCTGGGCTACGTCTCCTTGGTCCAACTTCCAATTGCTTGGCCCTCTTCTATTATGCTAAGAAGTTTGATTACATATGTTTACAATGCTCAATCAGCTTTGAAACCTGTTCCATTAGCTCCAACATGCCAAAAAAATATTGTGTAGCCTCTTCATTAGGGGAATTTGAGGTCTAAAATGGCCTCCTAAGGAAAATGTACAATCAAAATTCAATTTATGAGAACCAATAACATTTTAGGGGATGTCATCATCCCTAATGGTTGAGTCGGCATTTCTTGAGTTAAAGGTACTTGTCACATTCTCAATGGTGGATAAAAAATCATGCTTAACCATGATAGTGCTTTAAGTGCTTTTAAAGTCATAAAGTAAAGTACTCATAATAAATGTCATTTCACACTTTTTGAATAAAATAATATTATTTTCATTTCATATTTCTTGAAAAAAACAATTCATATCCCTATACATTTATTATATTATATTATATTATATTTATATAGTATATTAATTACATGTTATTATACAATTTAAATAATATAAATTTTAATTAATAACATATAATATCATTATGAATTTATAAATTTATATTTATATTTTATTTTAAGTTATTTAAGTACAAAGGACACATGCATTAGTTGTTCAATGATAATTAATTTTTCTTGAAAAACTTATTCTTATTTATAGTCACATCAAAACAATTTTTTTTATTAATTTTATTTTGGTACAACTTTTGAATTGAATTTAACTATGGTTACATGGATTGTGGTGCAAAAAGTGAATTGCAAATTCATAAATATTATTTTATTGGTTTAGCTATTATTTTATTATTTCCTTAAGAGGCCCATTTTAGACCTCAAAATTCCACTAATGTCTGCCTCGAATTTGGTCCAAAACTTACTGAGTTATGACTTCTCAAAGTTTCTGCACTATTCGCTCCACATTTTCCCCAAAATCCGGCACCATCCTACAAATCTTCCCGGAATCCAGCTAACTGAGCACCAGTTTCACCAAAAACCAGATGAAATTTTCGGAGCGCTTAAATTCCCAATAAATCCTTAAATCTGGATTTCAAGCCATATCATTATATGGTTAATAATTTATTTTTATATATTAAAACGCACGTGATTGGGATAACTATCAAACTTGGCATTAACCACCTGCTTGTGGTCCCACCTACGGTGGTGACCAGGGATGGGGCTAGACCGTAGCCCCCTCCCCCCATTGCTCATTACCTATGAAAATAAAATGAAACGGAGTCTGGTGTATGGTAAGGAACACAACGCGGGGTGAAATGGAAATTAATTTGGCTTGTGGCTATGAGGTTTTGTGTTTGACCCCTACGGGGTGTAGTTTTACCTTTAACGTAATTTTGGTGGCCTGCAGGCTGCCACATGGTGGCCCTTGGCTGGGCCATGTGTTAGTTTGTGGTTGGCCACAAAAACCACCAATCTAAAACTTGCTACAACAACCAATACAAATGTGCCACTTGGCACAATATGATTCGACGAAGAAATTTCGTTGATCGAGTCAACCTACCATTGTGCAAGCCCAGTCAGCTGTACCAATTGCTGACTGGGTTGTCTTGCATTTTTTTTTAAATTACTTGTTTGACAATGTGAACAGAACGTGTTTCTGAAAGCATATGGTGTCAGTTTTCCACGAAACAAGTTGCACCGGATTCAGAACGACGATATCTATGTGGTCGTTTAGGTTCCATACCATTCGGACAACTCCATTTTTTAGCATAATTTTAAGCATTTGATCCGTTGAGGAGATAAAATTATCATTAGGAAAAAAGAAAAAAGGAACATTGGATTACAATAGAAGACCGAAGATAAAGACCATATGAAGAATACATATGATTCACAACCCTTTGGAAGGAATATATGAAGAAAAAAGCATATCTCTCATGAAGACAAAGTATGGGATACATCTATTATTGGAGATAAATCATCATGCGGAACAACTTGGCACTACCACTTTATCATGAAGTCCATATTGTCATTGTCAAGTTGTGACCTATGAAAGTGTGACCACAATTGCATGTTTGTCCATGTGTCTTGCCACATCCCTTATGGATGTAATGATCTAAATATCACAATCAAAAGACAAAATGTAATCTAAAGTGGAAGTCCAAGAGTCATCCATGTAATGTGAAAATTCATGTCAGACATCAAATAGTCATGAAGAAGTCAAACAATCATTAGGGTAGTCCAAGAGTCACATGGGAGGTGAATGGTCACCCCATTTGTTATATATACACCCTCATAGCTCAAGGAAATTGCCTTTTCACCTTGGTTCCTCCTACCAGGCATTGGAGAGGAAGTTAGTTTTTTTGCAGGAGCAAGTGACTGCTCTAACTCTCCACTATTGGGGCTAGTGATGCTCATTATCTTGATGTCTCTTGGAACTTTTACTTAATTCAGAAGCTTGTTAAGCCAACATTCATGCATATGTCGTGAATATTGTAAGACTATTCTTTGAATGTTTGTGATATATGTTGTTTTCATACGTACTAAGGAAATTGAAATCTTTCGGTGGATTTGGTACTTATCATGTTGAAGGTTTGTTGTGTTTTCTTTAACAATTGTTGCTTCCTTATGAACCATTTCGCTAGTTGTTTAATGATTCATTCATATGTATATGCTTGTGTGAATTTTCTAGATTAGTAATATTACTTGTATTTAAAGGGCTCACTTTTCTCTTCCCTTCGATAGAAGGACCTTGATATTATCAGCATTTGAACATTTCACAAGGCATACTCACTTACTGATGTAAGATTACCTATGCATTACTCTCTTGTGTTGAACTTTTTAGCCAAGACAAATCTATAAGAATATGTGGAGTTTTGTCTGATACCCCAAACGAGGATCTTATTCCAAATGGTGTTAGGTATAACTAGCATTGACATTGGGGATACCCCTTTGGTTGAAATATATCTAGCACCCATCAACAATGTTGCAGACATAACTTCAATTTTTTTTCCAGCTTCTTCTTTCAATATCCATTTTTCTTGTTCATGTTTGTTTCTCATTTGCTCAATCTGATGGGAATGCTTGAGCTCCAATTCATTCAATGTATTTTCTCAATGAATTTTTAAGTTGGATAATTCAATAGTAAAAACTCCTACTAGGGCTGCAGAAGGATCTTAACAACTCTCTTCACTAAATTCTTTAATATTTTTTATTTGAAATTATAACTCTTTAATTATTTGCAGCTTACTTTGATAAGGTGCTCCAAGTTCACTGACATGATATTGCTGACTATTAACAAATGCTCCAAAAGAATGTGAAGTTTCTTCAACTTTCAGTCTCACATATCTAGTTGGATGCGAGCTATGTTCAAATGTTATTTCAAGAGTGTCAATTTTCCTCTTCTCAGCCCTTCTTACAACATACTTTGTTTGTGTATTGAAATAATCTTCAATTAAATATGAAATGGTTTCAGAATCTGGTTCAATCTCAGTGATATGTGATGAGCATCAGTATTGCAACAAGAATGTTGCAACTCCCAAGGATACTAACTTAAATTATCAACTTGGGGTTCATACAAACTTAATAGGTTTCGACACTATATGTGCAACATGCAATGTGTCCTTCTTGCATTGATTTGATGTAATGAAGTGAATATCATGGAATCAAGCCTAAAATAATTGCAGAAATGGAAATTCTTATCTATTTACAGGAATGGAAATGTTACTCTAATTTTCAAAAATGTAAAGGTTAACCTACTTGCAGGGATGTAAATGAGATTCCATTTGCAAAATTTAATTGTTGCATCAAAAGGAAACCTAGTCTATGCAATAGAAATAACAATGTTGGAAATGAAAACCCTAGCTTAAGATGTATGAAACAAAACATAATCATTAAATAATTCTTCAATCACTACATTCCAAATAGATTTTGTTAACAAATTGTGAAATTTTCAATTTGAAAAGTCTACAATTGCAGTGATAAATTTATTCCTCCTACTTATTATTTCAATAAGTTATTTACAGAAATATATCGGTAAATATCGAAATAAATACTACATCAACATTCACAAATATATATGTAGAGAAGTAAATAGTAAAGTACATAACACAAGAATCAATCACATGTACATAGTGTTTTTTGGACAATTGTCCCCGGAAAAACTCAATGTGGGAAAACCGGTGCAACAGATGAGAGTTTTATTAAATTCTTCAACAAATGATTCTTTACAAGGAATATACTAGTAGATCAAATCTAAAAACACCTGAGACAGAATTTGTGGCTCCTCCCAACAAATCCCCGACACCTTGATCAACCTCTGCTTCTCTCTATTCCTATCTGTGTGTTTCTCTGCACAGTCCCTGCGTTGGACTGTGTAAGTCTGTGTAGGCTTTGTGTGGGTTCACTACACTGTAGACCTGTGCTACCTCCTATGACCCACTGCATCCCTTTTTCCCTAACCTCAGTCACTGCTAACTCCCTCCTCCTTTTGCTTTTGCGACTCTCCGCCCTGCAACTCTCCCACTGAGGTCGAATTCTATTACTTCATAATTGATCTCCTTCGAGTACTGAGTGTATGCCCTACTTATTTTCCAAATGACCCTCAAGCCCTATTTTATAATATTCTTGTTGATGAATCAACAACCCAGATTAGAATTCTAATCAATGGCTAAGATTAAAACTTGACTTGATATTTGTTTTCTAGAAGATTCACACTCTGACTTATTAATACCCTTTAATTATTTCATTTCCCTAAGTTTAGACTTAGGGTCTCCATTAAAATAATTAATTATTTGAATAAGCCATGAACCGAGGGGAAATTCCACAAATTGTTTCTGGGTTTTTTTGAATACTGATGTCCAAGCCTCCTTACAAAGTTTGAGACTTGGAACACTTTTTGACGCTACAAAAATCAACACCCCTCTTAGCGAGGAAGGTGTTCTAGAAATATGCCTTCTTCTTGTTGCTCTGCTTTTGAAGCATCCTCTACGTTGTTGATCTCTGTACAATGCCCCTCATCTGTTGCGCTCCTTCCTTTTGTACTGTTACCCATGACACTGCCACTATCATTGCTGCATGTATACTACAACTCCCTTTGAATCCTGATCCTATCCACTCCTGCTACTAGAATGGATTCTTGATCATCCCCATATTCTCTCTAAAGTAGATGAACTTATTCTTCCGCAAATATTTTGTGAGAATGTCTGCCACATGTTCTCCTGTTGGAGTGTACTGCAACTGAACAAATCCACATTGTACATATTCCCTGATGAAGTGACACCTGATGTCAATGTGCTTCGACAGATCAAGAAACACAGGATTTTCAGAGACCTTGATGCAACTCTGATTATCGCATAATATATTGGTCGCTTCCATTTTCTCCTTTAACAGGTTCAAAAGCATTTTTCAAAGCCATATGGCCTCACACGAAGCTATGCTAGCTTCCATATATTCTACCTCTACTGAGATCAGTGCCACAGATTTCTGTTTCCTGCTGCACCAGGAAGTCATTCCTGATCCTAGACTGAAACAATACCCACTGGTTTATCTAGGTGGATATTAGTGGTCACCTGCCCATTCCATTTGGGGCACCACCATTGTCTCTTTCAGTTTTTCAGTTTCGGCACAACTTACTATTTTTAGCAGTTTTTCGGGTCCTGAACTTCCGGAGCCGTTTTGAGGCCCTAAACGACTTTTTTTGGGAAAATGGAGAGCAACATGGGTCCATGGATCGATGTTACTCGTTCAAAATTTGTATTCCTCAGATAGATCTTCCTAACGAGGTATGGTATGCGTCAAACGGAGATCATATGCCAAATTTACGCCCCTGGGAAGTTGCAACACCAATTTACCCAAACGGGGCCCATAGTTTTGGCGCTTCATCTCCTAGGGTTAGGGTTTTGGCTGTTTAGGATTTCCCATAGTTTATAAATAATAAATAGGCCCTTGAGCCTCATTGTAACTCAGTTCAGAGGCCTGTAGCCGCCACATCTCTTCTCAGAAATACCTACAAGCGACCTAGCTAGTTTTATTTCCATTCTGTATGTAAGCAAATTTCAGTTCTTTGATATTACTGAAATGAAGTGTTATTTCTGCTGCATCTCTGTATTTATGGTTATGTTTATCATGTTGTGTCTCTACATAAATCCGTACCGTTGCATCAGAGCGGTCTTTTTCGATCCTTTGCATGTCCCCAATGAGGTCAGGGTATAAGGAGTTAGCCCTCGATCTGGTGGAACCTTTGCAAGATCATCTTCACAAACCCCGAAGGATGCCCATGGGGGATGAAAATAAAGATGAGGGAGTAGAAGATCCTATCAAAATATTGCTCGAGGAGGCCCTCAAAAAAAAAAGGAATGCTATGATGGATAACTTTGCCCAGATCCTTCAACGGTTGCCCACCGGCGGCACATTTGCATCTAACAGCCACTCTGGAGGTGCAACTCCTTTTAAGGTACAAGTAAATTTTGACATTCCCATATTTGAGGGTCAAATAGATGCAGATGCTGTAGATAGATGGTTGAATCTATTAGAAGGATATTTCTCGATTCATGACTTTTCCGACAGGGAGAAGATTATTTTTTCACTCCTCAAAGCTGCCCCCCATGTCAAGGACTGGTGGGAAACCCACTGTGAGAAAAAGGACAAGACAAAACCCTCTTCGTTCTCGTCGTACCCACTTGGAATTCTTTCCGAGATGCCATCAAGGAACAATACTATCCCATGGGGAGCTATGAGGACAAGTACATACAATGGACCACGTTGCTACAACAAAGGGATCAAGATGCATGAGCTGACCATGAGTCGATGAATCTATTCCATTCAGACCAAACCCAGGTATCAAAGATTCGGAAGAAACATCTCGGTGCTAACCTATCGGCAGCTTGTCTCAGACAGATACATTCAGGAGGAAATGGAGTTCCTCGACATCTCCTCGCTTGGTACGGCATACCGGTATGCTGCCAAGATTGAGCAGAAATTCAAACAGAAGAAGCGAGACTTTGGATCTGCAAATCAAAAGCAAGGGAAAGGTTATCCCAAACTGTAGAATAAAGGACAGAGCCAAGGCATGGCGACTCAAGACAACCTGTCGAAGCCACAAGAAAATAACAACACCGCAAAGACAAAGAAGGACACAGGAAAGTGGTGTGAGTTCCATAAGAGCTCCACTCACAACACAAGTGAGTGTCGAGCCAAGCAGTCGCTGGTGGCCGAGATGCGGGCTTCTGAGTCAGATGCATGCTCCGACTCTAAATCAGAACCTAACAAGGGGAATGAAAAAGGGAAACAGATTATTGATGCGGAGCCCAATGCCATTTTTGCCACTACGAATATCCAGAAGGAGGAACCAGAAGATCCCAAGGAGGAACGTCTCTTCCACTCCCAGATGTGGGTAAAGGGCTCCCCAGTACAGTTCATTATCGACAATGGGACCGAAAAGAACCTCATTTCAGCAGACACCGTGAAGCGGTTGGGCTTGTCGACCACAAGTCACCTACATCCATACACCATCGGGTGGCTTCACCAAGGATGAGATCTCCGTGTCAGCCAGCAGTGCCGCCTTCCCTATAGCATCAAGCCCTTCACGGATGAGGTATTATGTGACGTTGCTCCTATTGATTTTTTTGATGTATTATTAGGACAACCATACTTGTGGAAGCATCATGCTGTGTATGAGTCTCGGCCTTGCGCTGTTATTGTTACTTTAGGAAATAAGTTGTACAGGATACTAGAGGTACCACCTCCTGCCGCTATCTCTTTGGTTACTACAAAACAATGCAGTAAGCTCATTTCCAAAACCAGGAAATTAGTTTTCCTGATGATCTGCCCCCAGGGCAAGAAGAAGACTATGGCCACGACCTCCATACAGGGCTCCTCTGCACGACAAAAACAAATGGATAAGGTTGCAGAGGAGTACGGGGACATCTTCACCTCACCCACAGGGATTCCTCTGCACTGTCAGGTCAAGCACCCGATTGATATAATCCCAGGTGCATCGCTACCCAATGGACCGATCTATCGGTGCTCTGTTCTGGAGAACGATGAAATCAAGAGGCAGATTCAGGAGTTGCTGCAAAAAGGTCACATCCGACCAAGTTCATCGCCCTGTGGGAGCCCGATCATGTTGGTACAGAAGAAGGATGGGAAGTGGAGACTTTGTATTGACTATCGGGCACTGAACAAGATCACTGTCTGGAATAGGTACCCAATCCCACGGATTGATGACCTTCTGGACCAACTCAAAGGTGTAAAATATTTCAGCAAGATTGACTTAAAGTCAGGGTATCACCACGTACCGATTGAACCCTCCGATGTGTGGAAGATTGCCTTCAAATCCAAGGAAGGCCTTTTCGAATCGCTGGTCATGCCTTTCAGGCTGACAAATGCTCTCGCAACCTTCATGAGGTTGATGGACGACATCTTACGGCCATTCACCAACTCATTTGTAGTGGTGCACTTGGATGACATTCTGATTTTCATCCAGACTTGGGAAGAGCACCTTCACCACATCCGACAAGTCCTCCAAACACTATGACAACACAAGTTGTGTGCCAATTTGGAGAAGTGCACTTTTGGCATGACCCAGCTTCAATATCTGGGATACATTATTGATGAAAGGGGGGTGCATGTGGATCCGGCCAAGATCCAAGTCATTCAAGATTGGCTAGCCCCAACCACTATAACAAAGCTTCACAGCTTTCTGGGTCTTGCTAATTTCTACTGGAGGTTCATGTTGGGATTCTCTCATATCACTTGGCCCTTGAGTCAAGTCACCAAGGGAGGAGCGAGAGAAAAATTCTTTTGGTCGAAACCTCAATAGAAGGCGTTCACAGAATTGAAAAATGGCCTATGTTCTGCCCCAGTGCTCACTTTACTAGACTTGCAACAGCCGTTTGAGATCGAGACAGATGCCTATGAATATGCTATTGGGGTAGTTCTTACTCAACAGGGGCATCCAGTGGCATATCACAGTGAGACATTGTCTGACACAGTTCGCAAGTATCCCACTTATGACAAAGAAATGTATTCCATTGTGAAAGCTTGTCGACAATGGAAGCATTACATTTTGGGAAAGGAAACAATCATCCACACAGACCACTGGCCCCTGCAGTTCATACAGACACAACGGAAGTTGCAGAATGATCGCCATCAGAAGTGGTCCACATATCTGCAACAGTTTCATTTGAACATCAAGTACAAGAAGGGTAGCACCAATAATGTTGCAAACTGCCTCAGCTGACCACCGATCGTGGCACTCACCACCATGCTCAACTCTTGTGGGCACGAGACTTTTGATTGGCCGCTTCTCTATGAGAGTGACCCAGAATTCGGCCACACTTCATTAGGGGAATTTTGAGGTCTAAAATAGACCTCCTAAGAAAAATGTACAACCAAAATAAACTTTATAAGAACCAATAAGATTCAAGATGATGATGTCATCCATAATGGATGATTCACCATTTTTGTAGTTAAAAAGTAAAAATATTAAAAAATAATAAAATAATAAAACTACTTTTTCAACTCGTATTTTAAACTTATCTCTGAAAAATTTTACTCAAATTTCGAGCAGGAGTACTCGTTGGATGCAGAATTTAATTCCTCATCCAAGGAGTACCCATGTTGCATACTTTCGATGAACTCTTCTACACGAAAAATGAGAAATACATAAAAAATGTGATTGTAATCACGTTTTTTTATGTATTTCTCATTTTTCATGTAGTAGGACCCATCGAAAGTATGCAACATGGGTACTCCTTGGATGAGGAATTAAATTCCGCATCCAACGAGTACTCCCGCTCGAAATTTGAGTAAAAATTTTGGGAGATAAGTTGAAAATATGAATTGAAAAAGTAGTTTTTCATTTTTCCCTCTAAAATTTGATGATGTCATCAAATCTTATTTGATTTTTTCCACTATTATTTTATAATTTCCTTAGGAGGCCCGTTTTAGACCTCAAAATTCCCCTAATGACAAGGCACTCTTGGGGTGTACGCAAGTTCCAAATTTTCACCTCCAAGATACACTTTTATATCACCTGGGACACCTTTGTGTTCCTTCAAGTGAGCGTGCCAAGATGATATGGGAAGCACCCAACAATCGAGTCGCTGGGCATTTCGGGGTCGAAAAAACAATAGCAATCCTGCAGAAGTATTTCTATTGGCCGAACCTTCAAAAGGATGTCGAGAAGCACATCAGATCCTGCACTGCTTGTGCCATTGCCAAATGGACCATCAAGAAGCAAGGCCTATATGCTCCGCTACCTACCCCTAATCGACCTTGGGAATCCATCTCCATGGATTACATGTCAGGCCTGCCTTCTACTAAGTAGGGAAATGACTGTGTTTTCATCATTAGGGGAATTTTGAGGTCTAAAATGGGCCTCCTAAGGAAATTATAAAATAGTAGTGGAAAAAATCAAATAAGATTTGATGACATCATCAAATTTTAGAGGGAAAAATGAAAAAACTACTTTTTCAACTCATATTTTCAACTTATCTCCCAAAGTTTTTACTCAAATTTCAAGCGAGAGTACTTGTTGGATGTGAAATTTAATTCCTCATCCAAGGAGTACCCATCTTGCATACTTTCGATGGGTCCTACTACACGAAAAATGAGAAATACATAAAAAAACGTGATTACAATCACGTTTTTTATGTATTTCTCATTTTTCGTGTAGTAGAGTTCATCAAAAGTATGCAACATGGGTACTCCTTGGATGAGGAATTAAATTTCACATCCAACGAGTACCCCCACTCGAAATTTGAGTAAAAATTTTGGGAGATAAGTTGAAAATACGAGTTGAAAAAGTAGTTTTATTATTTTATTATTTTTTAATATTTTTACCCTTTTATTTAAAAAATGGTAAGTCATCCCCCATGGTTGACATCATCATCTTGAATCCTATTGGTTGTTATAAAGTTTATTTTTGTTGTACATTTTTCTTAGGAGGCCCATTTTAGACCTCAAAATTCCCGTAATGGGTCATCGATAGATTCTCGAAGATGGCCATTATGGCGGCCTGCAAGAAGAATATCATAGTAGAAGCCACTGCTAAACTCTTCTTTGAACGGGTGTGGGTGCACTTTGGGATCCCATAGTCTATCATATCAAATCGGGATAGTAGGTTCCTCAACACATTTTGGTCTAGCCTCTGGTCAATGTTGGATACCGAGCTCACCAAGTCCACAGCTTTCCATCCCCAAACAGATGGCCAGACAAAGGTCATCAACAGAATGATTGTACACATTCTGCACATGTACAATTCAAAGCATCCACACACATGGCACGAGAGCCTCCCCTATTTACAACATAGTTATAATCGGGCTCTCCACATTTCAATCAGCCATAGCCCCTTTCAGGTGGGCTTGGGATTCCAGCCACTATGTCCCTTTGACGTAGCCATGCAATATGCAGTTGCTCAGGCCGATTCAGCTCATGTCCAGTCTGAAGTTGAAAAAGCAAGTAGCTACATCGAGCGCATTCAACACATCTACCAACAGGTTCATGATATATTGGACAGAGCCAATGCCAATTACAAGCAACGCCGTGATCAACACCGGGTGCCACACAACTTCTAGGTGGGCGACAAAGTATGGCTACATTTGTAGAAGGAGCGCCTCACTAGACCCCATCGCAAGCTTCACCCGCTCCGAGACAGGTTGTACACCATCACCAAGGTTGTAGGGAACAATGCCTTCGAGCTCAGTATTCCACCATTCCTTGGTCTGCACCCAGTCTTCAATGTGGATCACCTTCGTCCTTACTTCCCAGCTCTACTAGACACCTCGAACATTACAGAACAACTCACACCAACAGAGTTAAACCCAGACTGCATGGAACAGGCCACCACAGATTGTGTCATGGACATGCAAATCAAGAACACTCGCCAACAGAAGATCCAACTGTATCGTTTTGTCAAAGTTGGCCAACTCCTGCACCAAGGAAAGTGGTTTACCAGGGACCAAGTTCTGCAGAAATTTCCTCATCTCATGGAGGAACTTAACGCAATGGGGACCATTTCTTCCTAAGGGGGGAGGAATGACCCAGGTGGATATTGGTGGTCACCCACCTATTCCACTTGGGGCCCCACCATTTTCTCTTTCAGTTTTTCAGTTTCGACACAACTTACTATTTTTAGCAGTTTTTCAGGTCATGAACTTTCGGAGCCGTTTTGAGGCCCTAAACAAAGTTTTTTGGGAAAAATGAGAGCAACATATGTTGATAGACCAGCTTTTCTCATTCAAAATTTTTAGTCCTCGGATAGATCTTTATAACGAGGTATGGTACGTGTCAAACGGAGATTGTATGCCAAAGTTACGCCCATGGGAAGTTGAAACACCAATTTACCCAAACGGGGCACATAGTTTTGGTGCTTCATCTCCTAGGGTTAGGGTTTTGGTTGTTTAGGATTTCCCATTGTTTCTAAATAGTAAATAGGCCCTCGAGCCTCATTGTAACTCAGTTCAGAGGCCTATAGCCACCACATCTCTTCTCAGAGATAGCTACCAGTGCCCTAGCTAGTTTTATTTCCATTCTGTCTGTAAGAAAATTTCAGTTCTTTGATATTAATGAAATGAAGTGTTATTTCCGTTGCATCTCTATATTTATGGTTATGTGTTTATTCTGTTGCGTTCCTGCATAAATCTGGATCAGTGGTATCATAGTGGTCTGCTTTTTCTCGATCCTTCTTTGCATGTCCCCCACGAGGTCTGGGTATAAGGAGTTAGGGCTCGATCTGGTGGAACCTTTGCAAGATTAGCCTCGCAAATCCTGACAGACGCCCATGGGTAACGAAAAGAAATATGAGGGAGTAAGAGATCTTATCAAAATATTTCTCGAGGAGGCCCTTGAAAAACAAAGGAACGCAATGATGGATAACTTTTCCCAGATCCTTCAGCGGCTGCCCACCAGCGACGCATCTACATCCAGCAGCCACTCTGGAGGTGCAACTCCTTTTAAGGTACAAGTAAATTTTTACATTCCCATATTTGAGGGTAAAATAGATGCAAATGTCGTAGATAGATGGTTGAATCTATTAGAAGGAATATTTCTCGGTTCATGACTTTTCCGACAGGGAGAAGATTATTTTTGCACTCCTTAAAGCTGCCCCCCGTGTCAAGGACTGGTGGGAAACCCACTATGAGAAAAAGGACGAGGCAGAAACCTCTCTGTTCTTGGCCGTAACCACTTGGAATTATTTCCGAGACACCATCAAGGAACAATACTATTCCATGGGGAGCTATGAGAACAAGTACATACAATGGACCACGCTTCGACAACAAAGGGATCAAGATGTGCATGAGCTGACGAATTTGTTCCATACCCTGTGCACCAAGTTGGGTATCAAAGATTCAGAGAAATGTCTGGTGCTAAAGTATCACAGTTGTCTGCACAGATACATTCAGGAGGAAATGGAGTTCCTCGACATCTCCTTGCTTGGTACGGCATACCAGTATGCTACTAAGATTGAGCAGAAATTCAAACAGAAGAAGCGAGACTTTGGATCTGCAAATCAAAAGCAATGGAAAGGTGCTCCCAAACCACAGAACAAAGGACAGAGCCAAGGCATGGCGACTCAAGACAACCTGTCAAAGCCACAAGAAAATAAAAACACTGCAAATCCAAAGAATGACATGGGAAAGTGGTGTGAGTTCCATAAG
The DNA here is from genome assembly GCA_034641835.2 of Pinus albicaulis. Lineage (NCBI taxonomy): Eukaryota > Viridiplantae > Streptophyta > Pinopsida > Pinales > Pinaceae > Pinus > Pinus albicaulis. The sequence continues at coordinate 1,050,406,324 of CM076574.1, read as the reverse complement.
AGCTCCACTCACAACACAAGTGAGTGTTGGGCCAAGCAGTCTCTGGTGGCCGAGATGTGGGCTTCTGAGTCAGATGCATGCTCCGACTCTTAATTAGAACCTGATAAGGGGAATGAAAAAGGGAAACATATTATTGATGCGGAGCCCAATGCCACTGTTGCCACTACGAAGATCCAGAAGGAGGAACCAAAAGATCTAGAGGAGGAGGAACGTCTCTTCCACTCCAAGATGTGGCTAAAGGGCTCCCTGGTACAGTTCATTATCGACAATGGGAGCCAAAAGAACCTCATTTCAGCAGACACTATGAAGCGGTTGGGCTTGCTCACCCATATCCATACACCATCGGGTGGCTTCACCAAGGACGAGATCTCCGCGTCAGCCAGCAGTGCCGCCTTCCCTATAGCATCAAGCCCTTCACAGATGAGGTATTATGTGACATTGCTCCTATTGATGTTTCTAATGTATTATTAGGACAACCATACTTGTGGAAGCATCATGCTGTGTATGAGTCTCGGCCTCGTGCCGTTATTGTTACTTTGGGAAATAAGTTGTACAGGATACCAGAGGTACATCCTCCTGCCGCTATCTCTTTGGTTACTGCAAAACAATGCAGTAAGCTCATTTCCCAAACTAGGAAATTCATTTTCCTGATGATCTGCCCCCAGGGAAAGAAGAATACTGTGGCCAAAACCTCCAGATAGGGCTCCTCTGCATGACAACAACAAATGGATAAGGTTGTGGAGGAGTACGGGGACATCTTCACCTCACCAACAGGGGTTCCTCTGCACTGTCAGGTCAAGCACCCGATTGATCTGATCCCAAGTGTGCCCCTACCCAATGGACCAATCTATTAGCACTCTATTCTGGAGAACGATGAAATCAAGAGGAAAATTCAGGAGCTGCTACAGAAAGGTCACATCCGACCAAGTTCATCGCCATGTGGGAGCCCGATCGTGTTGGTACAGAAGATGGATGGGACGTGGAGAATCTGTATTGACTATCAGGCACTGAACAAGATCACTGTTCGGAATAGGTACCCAATCCCACGGATTGATGACCTTCTGGACCAACTCAAAGGTGCAAAATATTTCAGCAAGATTGAATTGAAGTCAGGGTATCACCAGGTACCGATTGAACCCTCCAATGTGTGGAAGACTGCCTTCAAAGCCAAGGAAGGCCTTTTCGAATGGTTGGTCATGCCTTTCGGGCTGATGAATGCTCCTGCAACCTTCATGAGGTTGATGGATGACATCTTGCGGCCATTCACCAACTCATTTGTAGTGGTGTACTTGGATGACATTCTAATCTTAAGCCAGACTTGGGAAGAGCACCTTCACCACATCCGACAAGTCCTCCAAACACTGCGGCAACACAAGTTGTGTGCCAATTTGGAGAAGTGAACTTTTGGCATGACCCAGGTTCAATATCTAGGATACATTATTGATGAAAAGGGGTGCATGTGGATCCAGCTAAGATCCAAGTCATTCGGGATTGGCCAGCCCCAACCACTATAACAGAGCTTCGCAGCTTTCTGGGTCTTGCTAATTTCTACTGGAGGTTCGTGTTGGGATTCTCTCATATCACTTGGGCCTTGAGTCAAGTCACCAAGGGAGGAGCGAGAGAAAAAATATTTTGGTCTGAACCTCAACAGAAGGCGTTCACAGAATTGAAAAATCGCCTCTGTTCTGCCCTAGTGCTCACTTTACCAGACTTGCAACAGCCATTTGAGATCGAGACAGATGCCTCTAACTATGCTATTGGGGCAGTTCTTACTCAACAGGGACATCCAGTGGCATATCACAGTGATACATTGTCTGACACAGTTCGCAAGTATCCCACTTATGACAAAGAAATGTATTCCATTATGCAAGCTTGTCGACAATGGAATAATTACATTTTGGGGAAGGAAAAAATCATCCACACAGACCACCGGCCCCTGCAGTTCATACAAACACAAGGGAAGTTGTAGAATGATCACCATCATAACTGGTCCACATATCTGCAACAGTTTCATTTGAACATCAAGTACAAGAAGGGTAGCACCAATAATGTTGCAGACTGCCTTAGCCGACCACCGATCGTGGCGCTCGCCACCGTGCTCAAATCTTGTGGGCACGAGACTTCTGATTGGCCGCTTCTCTATGAGAGTGACCCAGAATTCGGCCACACTTACAAGGCACTCTTGGGGGGTACGCAAGTTCCAAATTTTCACCTCCAAGATACACTTTTATGTCACTTGGGACACCTTTGTGTTCCTTCAAGCGAGCGTGCCAAGATGATATGGGAAGCACACTACTGTCGATTCACTGCGCATTTCGGGGTCGAGAAAACAATAGAAATCCTGCAGAAGTATTTCTATTGGCCGAACCTTTGAAAGGATGTCGAGAAGCACATTAGATCCTGCACTGCTTTTGCCATTGCCAAACCTACCATCAAGAAGCAAGGCCTATATACTCTGCTACCTACCCCTAGTCGACCTTGGGAATCCATATCCATGGATTACATGTCGGGCCTGCCTTCTACTAAGCAGGGAAATGACTGTGTTTTCGTGGTCGTCGATAGATTCTCGCAGATGGCCATTATGGCGGCCTGCAAGAAGAATATCACAGCAGAAGCCACTGCTAAACTCTTCTTTGAACGAGTGTGGATGCACTTTGGGATCGCACAGTCTATCATATCAGATTGGGATAGCAGGTTCCTCAGCACATTTTAGTCCAACTCTGGTCAATGTTGGATACCAAGCTCACCAAGTCCACAACTTTCCATCCCCAAACAGATGGCCAGACAGAGGTCGTCAACAGAATGATTGTACACATTCTGCGCATGTACAATTCAAAGCATCCACGCACATGGGACGAGATCCTCCCCTATGTAAAACATAGTTATAATCGGGCTCTCCACATTTCAATCGGCCATATCCCCTTTCAGGTGGGCTTGGGATTCCATCCACTATGTCCCATTGATGTAGCCATGCAATTCGCAGCTGCTCAAGCCGATTCAGCTCATGTCCAGTCTGAAGTTGGCAAAGAAAGTAGCTTCATTGAGCACATTCACCACATCCGCCAATAGGTTCATGATATATTGGACAGAGCCAATGTCAAGTACAAGCAACGCCATGATCAACGTCAGGTGCCACACAACTTCCAGGTGAGCGACAAAGTATGGCTACATTTGCAGAAGGAGCGCCTCACTGGACCCCACCGCAAGCTTCACCTGCTCCGATACGGGCCATACACCATCTCCAAGGCTATAGGGAACAATGCCTTTGATCCCAGTATTCCACCATTCCTTGGTCTACACCCAGTCTTCAATGTGGATCGCCTTCGTCCTTACTTCCCACCTCTACTGGACACCTCAAACATTGCAGAACAACTCACACCAACAGAGTTAAACCCAGACTGCATGGAACAGGCCACCACAGATTGTATCATGGACATGAAAATCAAGAACACTTGCCAACAAAAGATCCAACTGTATCGGGTTTTCAAAGATGGCCAACTCCTGCACCAAGGAAAGTGGTTCACCAGGGACCAAGTTCAGCACAAATTTCCTCATCTCATGGGGGAACTTAACGCAATGGGGACCACTGCTTCCTAAGGGGGCAGGAATGATCCAGGTGGATATTGGTGGTCACCTGCCTATTCCACTTGGGGCCCCACCATTGTCTCTTTCAGTTTTTCAATTTCAGCACAACTTACTATTTTTAGCAGTTTTTCGGGTCCTGAATTTCCAGAGCTGTTTTGAGGCCCTAAACGACATTTTTTGGGACAACGGAGAGCAACATGGGTCCATGGACCAATTTTTCTCCTTCAAAATTTGTAATCCTTGGATAGATCTTTCTAACTAGGTATGGTACGCGTCAAATGGAGATTGTATGCCAAAGTTACGCCCCTGGGAAGTTGAAACACCAATTTACCCAAACGGGGCCCATAGTTTTGGCGCTTCATCTCCTAGTGTTAGGGTTTTGGCTGTTTAGGATTTCCCATTGTTTCTAAATAATAAATAGGCCGTCGAGCCTCATTGTAACTCAATTCAGAGGCCTGTAGCCACCACATCTCTTCTCATAGATAGCTACCAGCACCCTAGCTATTTTTATTTCCATTCTGTCTGTAAGCAAATTTCAGTTCTTTGATATTAATGAAATGAAGTGATATTTCCACTGCATCTATGTATTTATGGTTATGTTTTTATTCTGTTGCATTCCTGCATAAATCCGGATCACTGGTACTCTTCTGATCTATTGAACTCCCAACCCAATGTGTGTCGGTGAACCCGCTCAACCTGACATCACTGCTACGGGTGTACTTCGAACCAAGCTCGACTATTCCATGAAGGTACCTAAGAGCATGCTTGTTTATTTCCAAATTATCCCTCTTTGGTTCCACCATGGACTGACTGAGGGTTTTTATAGCATAACAAATGATTGGCCTTGTATTTACCAAATACATGAACGATCCTATGGGATGCCTATAAAAGATAGGATCAACCTCATCATCTTCAAATGTGTCGATTTTCTTCCAGTTGGTGATCATTGGAGTCGTCATGGGTCTACAATCCTCCATCTAAAATATATTTAGAATCTCTGTAGTATATCTTCCTTGACCAAGAAAGATCTCCCCCTTCTGTTGCCAAACTTCCAACCCCAAAAAATAGTGCATCAACCCTAGATCCTGCATGAAAATTATGTAGCCAAATTATTCATACAGTCTATGATGAACCTCCATGATCCGGTCAATAATATATTGTTTACATATAAAACCAGTATCAGGGGCTCACTCCCTACCCTCAAATATTAGAGATTAGGATCTGCATCACACTTGATGAATCCCATTTTCTGCAAGTAGCTTTCAATTCAGCCATACCAGGCTCTAGGAGCTTGCTTCAGTCCATACAAGGCTTTATTTAGCCTACACACATGTCTTCTGATCATGCGTCTCGAAGCCTTATGGCTGTTCTATATACACCTCTTCCTCTATCACCCCATTCAGGAATGTATTCTTGACGTCCATCTGGTGAATCTCCCATCCCATCTGCATAACAAGGGATATCACAGATCTAATTGAGGTGTATCTGGCTACTGGTGCAAAGGTTTCTTCATAGTCAATTGCTTACTTCTGAGCATAACCCTTAGCCACAAACCTAGCTTTAAATTTCTTGATGCTGCCATCTGCAACATACTTGACCTTGTAGATCCACCTTGATCCTCAACTAATCTCTCCTCAGGTCTGGGCACTACTTCGCAGACATCATTCGTCATGATGGAACTGTACTCTTCCGCCATTGCATCTACCCTCACCTGGTGCTAATCTGCTTCCTAAATAATGGAAGGTTCTCCAACTTGAGCAACCAAGGATCGATACCTCTCAGGCTGCTTACAATGTCTCTTCTCATTTCGGGGGACTCCGAAAAAATCTTCTGCATCTCTCAGAATTTGTTTAGCTCCATGCTTATTCTCCCACTGGTGGTGGGTGGATTTATTGGCTCTCCCTCTTGAAATTCCTTGGGAGACACGTCCCTTGGATCCACATGCCTTGGAGAGGCAACTGAATTCACTTCCACTGGTTGTTGATACTGAACCAAAGGATCCTCCTCAGATTGCATAGTAGAAGGCAACTCGTGGGATCTTCTGAAGGCCTTCTCCTCAATGAATTTCACATCCCTCTGCACTACGAATTTCCTTCTCTCAAGAATGTAGATACGATATGCCTTTGCATTCTCACTATATTTTACCAGATACACTTTTTCTAAAGTCATTTCCAACCTCTTCCTCTTCTCCCTGGGCACATGGAAGTAATATGTACTGCTGAAGATCCTAAAGTGACTCACTTCAGGCTTGCTTCCAATGAAGACACTTTCTGACGTAATATTTCCCAATGCAGCGTGAGGAGTCTTTTTTTGAACATAGACAGTCGTATTACAAGCTTCAACGCACAGAAGTCTGGGCATGTCTTGATCATACAACATCGCCCTTATCGCTTCAAAAATAGTCTTCTTTTTCCTTTCTGCCACACAAGTCTACTCCAGATTGTTATATGGAGATTTCCACTCTCTTCTGATACATGCCCTTGCACAGAACCCATTGAATTCCTCATCTATGTATTCACCACCATTTTCTGAAGGCAACACATTGATCCACTTTCCTGTCAAATTTTCTACCAGAGCTTTAAATTCTTTAAACCGACTCAAGACTTCGTCCTTGGTCTTCAAAAAGTAGATCCATGTTTTTCTGGAATGGTCATCAATAAAGGTGACATTGGTGATAATAAGAGCTCTAGTGGACATTGGTCTACAAATATCCGAGTGTATCAAGTCCAATACACCCTTGACCCTATTTTTTCTTCTTTGATATGCTACCTTGGCATATTTTCCCAATACGCACCCTTTAAAGACATCGTCCCATTTCGTGCTTAGTTCTAGAACTCCTGTGACAACCTTCTTGAGAATTTTTAACGCCCCATGATGAAAATGTCCCATTCTTCTGTGACATAGCTCATTCAAGTCAGTTTCCTCAATGCTGCCAACTAGTTCCATTTTGGATTCAAGTTGCAACTTGTAAAGTGTGTTGCTTCTTACTCCGATCTGTGCCTTCTTTCTTCCAACAGGGATGTTTGATGTAGACCCTGTTTCCAATAAAGTATACATCATAACCTTTGTTTTGAAGTTGAGACACTGAGAGAAATTTCATCCCCAACCCAGGCACATGCAGTAAGTTAGTGGCCCAGATCTTATTTCTAGCCTCGGTCTGAAATACTACGGTACATTTCCCAATAGGGTACACTTTTCTTTATTATCCATGGTTATTTTAAAACTCATCTGATCCTCTCAGTAGTTGGAAAAAAATTCATGTACTTCTGTCATGTGAGTAGAAGCTCCACTATCATTGTACCAGACATCAGAAGAAGCAATTCTTGATATGCAGGCAAATCCTTCTTCAAGTCTAGATGCTAGAACAAAAACATCATGATTCATCTATTCTATCATGATTCTTTCTGAGCTGTTGATGCAATGTTAGATTTCTTTCCACTAGTCGATTATATGTTCCTGTTATTTATCTCTAGCTCTGATACCATGTGAAATTTTCAATCTGAAAAGTCCACAGTTTCAGTGATAGATTTATTCCTCCTACTTATTATTTCTATAATTTATTTACATAAATCTATTAGTAAATATAGAAATAAATACTACTGCAACATTCACAAATATATATGCAGAGAAGTAAACAGTAAAGGACATAAGCACAAGAATCAATCACATGTAAAAAAAAAAATTTGGACAATTGTCCCTGGAAAAACCCAATGCGGGAAAACGGGTGCAACAGATGAGGGTTTTATTAAATTCTTCAAGAAATGATTCTTTACAAGGAATATACTGGCAGAAAAAATCTGAAAACACCTAAGACATAATTCTCGGCTCCTCCTGACAAATCCGCGACACCCTCATCAACCTCTACTTCTCTTTGTGCATGTCTGTGTGTTTATATGCGGAGTTCTTGCGTTGGACTGCGTAAGTCTATGTAGGCTCTGCATGGGTTCACTGAGCTGTAGCCCTATGCTACCTCCTACGACCCACTGCGTCTCTCTGTGCCTGACCTCAATCACGGTTGACTCCCTCCTCCTTCTCCTTTTGAAACTCTCCAACCAGCAACTTTCCCACTCAATTCGAATTCTATTAATTTAGAATTGATCTCCTTCAGATACTGAGTGTATGTTCGACTTATTTTCCAAATTTCCCTCAAGCCTTCTTTTATAAAATTCTTGTTGATGAATCAACGGCCCGGATTAGAATTCTAATCTATGGCTAAGATTAAAACTTGACTTGATATTTTTTCTCTAGAATATTCACACTCTGACTTATTAATACCCTTTAATTATTTCGTTTCATTAATTTTAGACTTAGGGTCTCCATTAATATAATTAATTACTTTAATAAGTCATGAACCGAGTGGAATTTCCACAAACGGTTTTTGGGTTCTTTGGAATATTGATGTCCAAGCATCCTTACAATGTTTGAGACTTGGAACACTTTCCAATGCTACAAAAATCAACAAAAATTTCATAAGGTAATAATGAAAATCATCATTACGTTCTTCAAGTCATAAATCTGTCCACTAACCATAACTGCATTGGTGAATTTCAATGGAGAAGAGGCAAGGCTTAAGACATTTTTGGTCTTACTAAATCATGTTTTTGGATCCTAGGGGTCATTATTCAGGCATAAGGGACAAAACCCAATATTTTGGAGAAGACATGGTTAATTTTACACGTGCTACAGGAGTGCTATAGGAGGTGCTATAGGAGGCCATGTTTTGCTACAAGAGAGAGATAACTTGTCGCATTCCCAAGTAAATAAAATTAAAATTGGAAGAGAATTTTTTATTATTAATTAGGATTTCTTAGGACTCAATTCCGAGTGGAATCACTACAAAATACCCCTGTTAACACGTGTTAAAAAATAGCAGAAAATTACTACTCTAAAAACTGGAAATTCAAGAACTAGTGAGCTAGTTAACTTACCAAATGCCTAACCTAATCAACTGAAAATTATACGAGGTAAATTATTTACTAGATTTAATTTTTTTATAACCCAATAAAAGTTAAATCAACTCAAATGAATCTCATTAAAACATAATAAAAATAGAAGAAAATTACTACTATTTTGCTACAAGGGATTTTGAGAAATTCTAGAATTGTGAACTAGTAGACCAATCCAAGTAGCTCAATGATGAATATGACTTTTCAATGTTGTTCTAAGGATGAATAATTCTTTTTAATCCGTAAATAAACTTAAAAATAACTCACTTCAATCATTTAACCAATGTAACCTACAAAAAAAGAAGCATGAATAGTAAATGCAAAAATAAGATATTCAAGTGAAAAAGACATTTAAAGGAAATAAATAAATTGTTCAAGAGGTATCCGAGGATCCTAAGATGGCCAAGACCAAATAAAATTATATTCCTATGAAGGATTCCAATCTTTAAAGCTAAAAATGACACCAAACTGCATTAGTTTATTCAATCCAAGTACATCCGTGTTAGAAATGAAAGTGGAGATGCTAAATAAAAATTTTTAACCACAAGAAGACTAAGAAATACATAGCCCTAGAGGAAAACTCGAATTATTACTTATAAAAATTGATGGGGAAGAATTATCCTTCAAAGGAGAAAGCTTTCCCCTCCAAAATCCCTCAAATAGTGGATCTCATTCCCAACACTAGGAATATGCATTAATGATAGGGAAAACATTCCAAGATTTTCTCAATCAATGTAGATTTATAATTTGTTAATATTTTCATGATATTTTATTCATTTATTATACGATATTGGTCCTCCTATAGTAGGGATAAAGTCCCTAGATTATATCCTCACCCAAATGTTCATAATCTGCTCAATATTCTAACAATATTCTACAAAAATAAATAATATTAGGCACATAGTATGAAATTATCTATAAACCTTCCTAAGAACATATTAAACCTAAAAAAACACTATTAAGTGTATAAGGAGATTTTTAATATCGCCTTCATGTGCCTAAGAAAGGTTTTATGGGCCTTAATTTGTGTCTAATTTGGAGGCCCATTAACATGCTTGAAAAGAAAGGAAGTTGGAGGAATTTTTGTGGAGATGGGAGTCATGGAAAATCTAGGGGATGTTTCTAATGTTGAAAGGTCAAGGGTTTTAATGTGTTTTTCAATTGAATATATCCCTTTATTAACACTCTCTAATTTTTGAATGAACACTTTCGCGTTCATAATTTTTATTAGTATCCATCTCTTTAGTTTTTTTCAACATATTTTTTGCATTTTAAGTATTACTGGGTGGTTTCTTCAGGAGGATGAAGGAAAATAATGTCCTTTGGGAACACATTCTGCTTGGTTACTTTCTCCTCTACTTCTTTTTTATGGTCCTTAACCTATATTATTATCATTATTTCTTTAATAATCTGACCTTGTTGTTTTTGTTCTTTAACATTAACATCTTTTTTAGCCTCTAGACTCACTAATTGTTGGACTTTAATAGAAACATCAAGCATATTTTCAATTTGAATTTTTTGAAACTATTGAGAAGAAGACGTTGGTTCTAAAAGTAGCTTAGTAAAATTAAATTTCAGACGTCCAATGGATTTAAAATCTTCAACTAGAATAGAATATAGGATAGTTTTTTGTTTAAGAAAATATTCATAAGTGTTTTCACTAAATTCTTGAAGTTTTGGTTGTCCTCAACACTCATTAGTTTTCCTCTTTCAATCACTTGATCAAAAATATCAATATTTATGAAAACATAATTGAAAGGAATATTTTGATGAGTAAATTTTTTTATATAGCTTACAAACTTATAATGAACATTTATTTTTCCACTAGGGTCAAAATAAAAATGGGGTAATGAGGGAAACCAAAGACTGTTAAGTTCTTCAACTTCCTTGAATGCATGCCCCCTACCCTTCAATTTTATTCTTCCAAACATAATTAGAAAATTTTACCGAATCTTCTCCTGAAGTTTACTCATATTTTGTGCTTGATCATTTAATGTTGTTTGATTTTCTACTTCTCTAAGAACAATTCTTTCAGGAATGTACCTTGGAAATATATGTGGACCAACCTCACTCCCATATATTTTGATATCGGAAAATAACTCTTCAATGAACAACTCTATTATTTGATGAAGTGCCTATTTAAACTCTTGTATAATCCTTAGAGGAGCACTACCAAGGATGAGTTCATGTAGAGGAATCATTACATAATTGCAAATGTCATAAAAAAGAAATTTACAATTACTTTTGCATAACACCGAAGCATAATTTTGAATGGGAATTTGATTATAAGTGGGATAATTCCACTTCATGAGAGGAAATGGGACAAAGGAAATCACAATGTCCAGGAGATAATAAGACATATAAAAAGTGTGTTCATATCCTGTAGGGCATGGAACTTCCAACTTCAAATCACATGTCAAGTTTTGGGATAGACTATCAACCCAATTGAAACGTTTCAAGTAATGGTGGAAAATCTGAATCAAGGAAAATTTTAGGGGCTAATATTCGCACATGAGCTAATTTTCCATATTTTTTCAAAAAAAAAGATTCACCAATTTCCTTTTCTTTTTTTAAAATTTATTCACCCAATTTTTAGAGTATAGAATTATTTTACCCCAAAAATGGCCAAATTTTTATATATACTAACATAAAATAATTAGAAACCTAAATACCTTTACAAAAATATCATAAAACAACATGTTATAATTTACATAGTGGGGACTAGTAAGATTCGCCAAGGTTTCTAAACTTTAAGATAAAATTCCATCCTTAAAATGTTCCCTATTGTTAATCAATGACAACCATTGAATTTTGCAATGATTAGCGTCCGTTTCCCCGTATAATTTGGACAAAATTTTGACGATTAACCTCAAAGGAATTTTGAAAATAGCAAAGGGGAAATCCATGGATGAGTTGAGTTTGAAGCCCTCTTTCTCTTTCTGTAACCACTATTTAATCAATTTATCATAATTTTTTCCACTTTGTTTAAAAGCTATGTTTTTTAAATCATCAAGAATCTTAGATGTAAAGAAGAGTTCAGGATAATTGAGCTTATTGATTTCTAAAATGGTGTCTAACCTCAAGGATGTTATCATATTTCTATAGGAATCTGTAACTGTGCATGTATCAATTTCAATATGACCCAAAATCCACTGTATCATGTCATAATAAGGAAAAATTTTAGGCTTTGCGGCAACCATGTGTAGTTTTGTCCTTCTAATGTTCTCATATTATGCATTTTTCTCCCTACTATAAATTTCTGACTTTTTCCACTCCCTGCTCTCAAAGAAACTATAAATTTCCTCCCATTTCATTATACTTGCATCTTTCATTTTGAAAGTGGCATTAGAAATAAAATCTAAATTCATATTATAACTTTTTGGTTCTTGATATTCTACCTCATTTTGTTTTTCTTTAATCTGTTGAACTCCTTGTCTTGAAGGAGGGGATTGTTTCTTTTTTCCCATTTTGTGGCCTGTATGCGAAATAAAAATAATAATTAAGATTTTTTATGAAGACCAATCTAATTGAATAAAATGAAACCTTTTGAAATAACACCACCTACCAGAAGTTCGAGATTATATATCTAACTACTACAATTCAGGTTAAAGTTCAGGCTTTTGGGTTGTGGTTTCAGAGAATAGTTGACACAAGAGGTTTAACTGGAAATAAAAGGTTTTCAATGTCTTGGACATCGAGTTGTTTAATTTGCATGACATGAAAAAAAATTAAAATTAATGTGAAAAGACCTATCAACCATTTTTTGAAAAACGAGGCGAGATCAATATCGTAGTTGGGAAAACCTCTATTTAAAACATATAACGAAACTAAACAAAAAACTTGTTTTATTAGAAAAAAATAAGAATAATTAAGAATAATGAAAGGTTCTCAAGTCGAGAACAAATATTATTTTATTCAAAAACAGAGGTCCCAGAATTAGTGTAGTCGAACAGTCAGAGGTGCTTCGAAAAACTTAAATAGATTTATTGGATCTGTCACCTACTCAAAACCAAGTTAGGGAAAGGTTCAGGGTGAAGGCTCAAAGGAACTATCAAGTTAAGAGGCAGGAGCTCGGGAGATGAAAAATTTTGAAAAATAATAATATGTAAACTTCTCTTATCACTACTACAAGAGGAGCATTGATATATTTAACAAGGTTAAAATAGGGGAAGTGAGTAGCCAGTCCTTGCAGTGCGAAAGGACCAGTGAATGAACCTCATAACCAGGATTGAAGAAAATTCATGTAACAAGAAGAGATGCAAGGTGAAAAAAGACACAACCTCCTGACCTCACATTGTGGGCCAAACAGTTACTCGACGGTTCAACGTGCATCGAGAGAAAAAGAAAACAAGGAGAAGGAGGCCTAACTTCCTACGCTATGTTGAGCTCGACCTCTTGAATTATTCTAGTGGGATCCATAGTGGGAGGTCCTCGACCCTGAATAATCAAAGGTCGAACCCTATTTTCATTTGACAACGCGCAAAGAGATATAACCTTGACTCTCGACCATGGCATGCACAAGTATTGGAACTACATAGAAATTTGTGTAAATATTCATAAAATATTAAATTTGTTTTATGCTCATATGTCCCAAGCCATCTAAGAAATAATAAATATGATAACACGTGGTCCTTATCGTGTGTTGTATTAATTCAATACCACTACGAAGAGACGATATAACGATGGTCCATCCTACTCACCGTACACTGTATTAACTCAACATCCCTCCAAACAGACAATATCAAAGTGAAAATATCATTGTGAAATAAGATGAAAAGCATTCTATACCAATCAGAACATAAATAAACATAATTATGAAATTAGAAAGAAAAAAAATTGTTCTATAATTTTTACGTTACAAATTGTTTGTTTAATTTTTATCCAACAGAGACCTGACCTCCTGGCCTTATGTTGTGGGTCTAGCAGTTAGTCGACAGCCAGAGGTGCATGGACAAAAATAAAAATAAAAAGAGGGAGAAGGATGCTCAATTCCTGACCTCAAGTCAGGCATGACCTCTCGACCTATTCCAGTGGGACCCGCAGTTGGGGTTGATTATAGTCAGGCTCAACGACGATTGGGGTGTGTTAAGTGAAAGCACGCACCGATAAACCTCGAATCTCGACTTGTTTCCCATGGTACCAAAAGCAGGGAAAATTTTAAGGATGGAATTTTATCTTAAAGTTTAAAATGTTGGTGAATCGTACTTGTCCCCAATATGTAAATTGTAAATTTTTTGATGATATTTTTGTAAAACTATTTAGGTTTCTAATTATTTCATATTAGTATATATGAAATTTTGGCGATTTTTAGGGTTAAATAATTTTACACTATAAAATTTTGGCGAATCAATTTTCAAAATAATTGAAATTGGTGAATCTTTTTTTTTGGAAAAAGCATGGAAAAATAGCCCACCTGCAAATATTACCCCCTAAAATTTTCCCTGCCCACAAGTACTGTCCACATGGAATAACCCGAGTTGTAAAGGGTGTATGTTCGTGATATGTGTATGTCATTTTTAATTGAATTTTTCAAATTGGTCATCTGTTTAGATATTTTTTAAAAATGAATATCCTACTGAATATTAGTGAATCAATATATTCTAGTTTGAAAAATACAAGTTGGGAGAGTCACATACTTTATTAACAATTTATCTTTCCATAGTACAAATTAAATTGTAGCAAGTTTTGCAAAGTTGCATGCAAAATTTTATCAAGTGCTAAAGTTGTAAGTAATTTCATTAAATGCATAATATTGCATAAAATTTGGTGAACATTTCACTACAGTCCATATTTTAAAAAATTATATTTTCTTATTATTATTATTATATTATCATGAATTATTGTCGGTAGCCATCAATAATAAATTACTAGTGAAATAAAATGGTTGAACATATGAACTTGTTTCCTTGCATAATCCGAAGTCAGGAGTGGGTCGTGGAACAATTTGGAAAAAGGAAGGAAGTCTCGACCCTCAACTTGCTTTGGGGAATTCTCACTCTGGCATAATTCGTTGTTTATTAGTGTAAGGATGGCATTATCCCCAGATTAGACCATTGATTTGGCTTAAACAATTATGTTTTCACTACATGGAAACTCTGAAAAAAATAAATGCAAATATTAAAGCACCATCAGCAGAGAGGTATTTCTATACTAAATTTCCTTGGTATTTTGTACGAACAATTAATAATGGCTTGCTTAATAATATCGGTTGTTAATTAATGCAATATTCCCTCTATTGACAATGTTAAGCGGGAAAATCCTAATCATTGTAGATTTTAAAATACTTACTCATTTGAGTCATAATTAGTTTATATGTAATTTATAATAAAAATATAAACTTAATTTTTTAAGATATGTAATAACAATAAGGTTTTATGGAAATAAATTATTTCCAAAAATAATTTGTTCATGTTAACTAATGGTCTAGGAAATTTCTATGACAAATTTACAAAGTAGCATATAAAACAAATAATTTATTTTTAAAAATAAACAAAAATATAAAAAACAATTAATAATAATATAAATTGAAAAGTGTGAAAGCATTCACAAATGACCTGAACTAACTATGACAATGTTTAACAAAGGAATTATCTAATTGAAATTAATAGGTTACATCGAGGGCATACTGTCAACCCGGTTTGTGCGCTCATGAGTGCCACAATCACGTGTTACAAAATGTTAACGTCCATTACGAAGGTTGAGGATATTCTTATCTCTTTGCTTTTAGGTTGTAACTCCACATGAGGGCTTATGTAGCTTGTAGTGGAATGTACTCTCTTGGGTAGAGCCCAACCTCATGAGAGGAATTGGCTTGCATTGCATTGTTGTTAAACTTCCTTTGGCCAAAAGCCTTATCATGAATAGTACCTCAAGACTAATTTGAAGGGTATATGAAGTCATCCCACCATGAAAAATGTGTAGTGTATTCGTGTTATTGGAAATAGAGTTGGAGGCCCTTTAGCAAGAATCAAGTTCTTCGTTGAGGGTGGCCTTCATGGATTTCCTTATCCCCAAGCAACAAATGTTTATAGACCAAGAGCTCACCTAGTGCACCGTTGTCCATACAACGGATGCCAGTTTTTGAACCTTTAGGATAATTTTCCCATCTATGTGACGGATGCCAATCTTCCTATGTCTTTTTTTGTACTTTGAGAACTTGGTGGACTCAGAAATAGTAGCATTGTCATAAAATCGGAGGGATAGAACTAGCGGATGCTCTAGTGAGCAATTGTGACCTTGTAAGGACGGTGACACATGTATAGTTGGTTGAAAAAATACTATAGCCAAGCCATAGCTAAACCCACTCTTGATGGGTAGTCTACGTAAGAAGCTAACAAGATCTAATAAAAGCCACCACATCCAAGATCCATCGAACTACTCATAACTTGCCAAGACCTCCTTAATCAGACCATGCTAACATCCTGTATAGAGTCACATTGCAGAGAAGTTAGCCGAGAATGAAACCTTACAACTCTAATTAGATGACCCTTATCCATTAAGCCTAATGATGACCTAGTCTTGGCAACTATGGATTAGACACCTAGGCATCACCCTATCACTATGCGATGGAACAAGAAGTGACGTGGCCAAAGGAAATTTTCTCAATATGAGAACAACAACAGAACAATTGGGGTTGGGGATCGGGCCTATAATAATAAATCTATGTGCACTAATGGATAAGGCCAACCTCGATTGGCCTTTCAACTGACTATCGTCACTTGGACCACTCAGTTGTTGCTATGTGGAAGTTAAAAAATGTTGTTATAATGATATACTTCCACGTGGTATATATATATATATATATATATATTAGTTGGGGTCGGGACTACGCCCGAGTCAAGAAGGTTGATGTACAAAGGGGACCGACCCCGATTAGGTCGGAGGTCATGGTTCGGGCCCACAAATAAGAAAATTGCCCACGTTGAAAGCACACTCGACTTGTGAGATAGTTGGCAGTTGGTCATCCAAAGAAAAGGTCATGTGCCAAAGGAAATCCAACCATTCTTGGGTACAACTCTTGACTTGCCTTGGAAATATGCGTATTCTGCAGTTTCACGTGATCACTCCAAATGAAGATTTGTATTTAACACATAAAGATAATAAATAAATACACACTCACGTTGTCCTTTCAAACTTTCAGTCTATATGATCATTGCACATGATATCAATTAAACAAAACATGCTCATTGCACATGATATTAACTAAACAAAATGTACCATCCAACAACACAAGTCATCATTGCTAAATAAAACTCCAACCCTCTCAACCAATCACAACCTAAATAAATAAAACTAAAAAAAGAAAATTATTTCTATTTTGCAATGTCAACTTTTAAATTTGTTGGTTTAATATTTGGTTAAATAAAAATTAATTAAAAATCAATGCATTATAAAATGAGTAAAGAATGAGTAATATAATACCAATAACATAAATAATAATAATAAATTAAATATATCTCAGTTATCCATAATTTAATTTTATAATTAAAATTTAAAATTCACATTTATTTTTTAATCTTTCAAATCTTCGCAGTTATGCAAACGAAGCAGAAACGAATTTCGAAAAGTAAAACATTTTTTCAAATCTAAACTCTAAATGTTTTAGATCTTTAAACAAGTATTTACAATTTAATCTAATATTTCAAAATTAAAATATAAAACTATATTATAAGAAATGAACTTTAAAAATATATAATAATAAAGAATATCAATATTATTTTATTTCTACGAATAGTTAATAATAAGTAGTAATAAAGAGTTAATAATAAGTAGTAATAAAGATATAGGGTAGTTATTAATATTTGTACCATTCATATTGAAAGTTTTGAGTTCTCATGACATATAAAGATATTAGGATATTATTTAGATAAACTATTTTTTTAAAATTATTTGAAACAAAGTCTATTTTGATTTGTTATTATTGAAAATATTAAATTTAATAATTTATTATTATAAATTTTAAATTAAGTATTAATAATTAATAAATTAATATAAAATTTACAATTTAAATTTATGTGTTAAAAGGTTGTTAGTTTGACTATTATGGTGAATACTCTATTTTTTAATTATTTTTCTGGGTTAAAGTTTATAGAAACATGTTATATCTGTCAATTAAATGTACTAATAATGACATTTATAAAATAATTATACTAATAATGAAAGTCTAATGCGTGGGAATAGTTTATTTCTATTGTCAATTAAATGTATTAATAATGACATCTATAAAATAATCGCGAGGAATAGTTTATTACTTTAACTTTTTGTTTTAGTTCAACTTTATGGAAACATGTTGTACTTAAACTGTTATAAAATAGTTGTCAATGTGTGACACTTATAAAATAGTTGTACTAATAATGAAAGTGAATCTGATCCGATGTAATAATACAGTGAATCTGGAAATTCCCATTCTCCAAAAATTCCCGTTCCAATTTTTAATATAAAGCAAAGCTCGTGCATATAAAAATTTAATAAAAACCAACCTGAATTCAACATCCCAAATGAAAATCATTACAAGAATAAAAGACAATCCTACCCTCTCTTTTTTCAGAAGAAAAAAAACGTTGTATATATTAAATATGACAGTACATGTTCACAATAACATTCTCAGCTGAAACCAAAACAAAAAGAAAACCAAAATTCCCATATACATACATAAAATACCCTTATGATTAGAAAAGCAATATGATGTTCATGGCAAGCCAAATTACTGGCAGGATTAACCTAGCCTAAATAGGTTGTACCTGAGCATCCCTGTATAATATCAAGACATAAACACAGATAATATAGAAACTACATGAAACATGACAAACAGGGATTTAAATGACAATTGATGATAGACAGAATGTGCTCAGAAAATGACCCTTGTCCCAACGTGCACCAATGATTCTCATAAAACAGGCTCGCTTGTGTAAACATGATGACAGGCTCGCTTGAGTATAGAAGCAAATAGCAATATGGACAATCCTACCCTATACATGTGCGTTAGCAATCCTACGAATAAAAAACACATCTTGCCTTCATGTTTGAGGCTTATTTTAACTACGCCACTAATGCCAAAGATTTTAAATCAATACAGATCCGTTAATCATATTTCCTTCTCTCGCTTCTATATAGCACTTGGGAAGGTCTGCAGGGGGGGGCTCCAATGTTGCCAAAGGACCTCGACCGTTCTTCACTAGGAACACCATATTCAAGCCCCACGCTAAATGGTCCTCTAAATGGAAATGCAGAAACCACAATCCTGTCCAAATAAAGAAGATAATTTGCATTTAATATCGAGCTATAATTTGGAAATAAATTCGGTGTGATAAAAATTAAATTGAAGAGAAAATGAGTTTACATATATATATATATATATATATATATATATATATATATATATATATATATATATATATATATATATATATATACCTTAGATTGTCAAATTTTGAATCTTATGGCAACTCCACCCGCTATACTGACATTTACCATAGACTGAGAGGATCAAATCCGTATTTAAACTTAAGCAGGTCGGTTTTTTGGTTATGTTGAAAATATTAAAGTCACCTGCTTCCCTTGAGCAGGTAGAAACAAAGTACAGAGGCAGCAGCAGCAGAGATTGAGTGCACAACACTATGTATTAAAGAGGAATGGAGAAGAACTGTAAGGATGAATTTAATTGTTTATGGCCGCAGCCGAGTTTGTACAGGAGAAGTTAATTTTAGAATGGGCATAACCGTTTTTGCAGAGGGATGAAGACTTTTGTGGTTTCAAAGCACAGAAGAATAGAGTTTTATTTAAGACAGTCATTTCTGGCTTTTAAGCCCTCAACAACCAAAATTGAAGAAAATGTGTTTAAACGGGGAAAGACTTAAATTTTTTTGAAAAGGCACGACAAGTGGTTCCCACCAATTAAGCGCTAATCGCAATCGCAAGTTTTACTTACAGTGTCTTGTTGATATGGATCGTTTCGATGCGATGCGATCATCGCAATCGCAAAGGAATGGAGTACCACACATGTTCCGCAGTTATAAGAGTATCGCGATGCGATGCGATGTGGTCCCACCACAATCGCAATCGCAATCGCATGTCACAAAGAATGTTTCCGCTGAAGTTTCATTGCATTGAAAGGTGGCGATGCGATCGTACAATCGCACATCGCAAGTCCATATGTTATTTCGCCATTTGAACGCCGATTGCGATTGTCGCATCATCGCTCAATCGCAAATCGCAATTGTCACATCACATGTTTTTGTTTGTCAAGCCGATTGCCGATTGCTGATTGCGAAGTGGGCTCCACTCGTATATCGTGCATATAAAGTTTTTATGTTAAAGTTAGGTTTCGACAACCTATTTCTCGGTAATTTTTTTTATGTTTTTTTATTTCCGCTGCATCATATATAAAGTGGAAAGGCCCGTAGTATTGTAAGAGAATGATTTTTGTGTTGTATCACTGTGTGTAAGCTCGCAGGCAGAGAAAACATAGTAAGACCAACAGAGCACTGTTTTGTGCATTTTGTTTTTGAGAGACAGAGAGAAGTAATTTTGAGTGCAATGCGTCTATAACAGTAAAGTGTTTTGGGAAGCCCTCCACAGAGGAAGAAATTTGTAATAGTTTTAGTTCTGTTGATGAAATAGAAAGAAAGTTTTATTCTGCAAATATCTATCATTTATTCTCTGTGTTATAAGGGGAGTATTATTCTCTCCATATTGTTCTAGAATTATCAAAAATTCCAACATGGTATCGGAGCTAGTCCAGGCTCTTTGAGGGTCAAAGAAGTTGAAAGAAGAAGAAGACTTGTTGCAGCATTTCTCCAGCAGCGTGAAAGCTCAGCAGAAGATAAAGTTCAGGTATTTCTCAAAAGAAAACAAGGTTGTTGTTTTTGTTTAAAAGAGTTTGTTCTTTTAGAAAAGGAAAGACAGTTTGTCTAAGTTCAAAGTTCAGTTTAAAAGCAATGGCTGGACCAAGCACTAGTATGGGTATGGGAAATATCCATCTCCCACAATTTAATGGGAAAAATTATGACTACTGGTCAATAACTATGAGAGCTTTATTTACTTCCCAAGACTTATGGGAATTTGTTGAGGATGACTTTGAAGAGCCAGTAGATGAAGAAGAGTTTGAAGATTTAACTCAGGCAAAGAAAGAGTTGTTGAAGAGCAATAGGAAGAAAGACTCCTGTTGACGGGAAAATATGTCCGGCCAACAGTAGGGGATCTCCCAGGTAGAAAGTCCCAATTAGACTTTGAACCGTTTGGAGTAGGGATCCCGTCCGGGGTGTGGGTCCGGCTACCACTGATTTCTCTTCCTTCTGCCTCGAACAACCCGATTGAATCCGCAAACATACACTCATACTCAATCACATGATACAAATACATGACTGATGTATCAAAACTGATATATGACACTGTGCGTAGCAAAGTAATAAAAAAAATGCATGCGCCCAAGAAATGTCGTTAGCAACACATCTATGGGGTAATGCATACAAGATAATCTGACCACCAAAGAAATAGTTCTTTAATGGCGAGAAAATCTCTTAACTTTCCGAAAGATATAACGAAATGCTAATAAAACAGTTCATTAACATTCATCATGAGAATAAATAGCAAACTTAAGCATCATCAACACAATCATAGATAACAATGGAGCATCAATGATACTATTCAACAAAACAGACTCATTAATCAAAAGATATTCTGAAATTATACGCAGATTACACGCAGTGTTGTCACAGCTAGACACATCATCCAATCAAAGGGATTTTAACAAGTATTTGTACTATATGTCAAGAGAATGATTCTTCAATTACAATGCAATATTGCCTTTCAGTCCACCAAAGAGGAGCCCTTTACAATCTTCCCCACAGGGGTATTTATAGATTCAACAGACGCATTTATGGCCTTCCGACGGTTCAAATTCCCGACGGTTCAGCTTCCTGTTTGCCAAAATTGCGACCTGCGACCTGGTCGCAAGTGCGACCTGCGACCTGCGACCTGGTCGCAAGTGCGACCTGCGACTTGGTCGCAAGTGCGACCTGCGACTTGGCGTTTGAACTAGGGGGGTGGTCGCGCAATTGAGGTTTCTGGAACGTCGACTTTCTTGCCTTTGAGGAAATCTCTCCAAGTCTGGTAATCTGCCGTTATAGGAGCGACAAGAGGGCTTTCCTCTTTTATCCGATGCATACATTCTAGAGCATTCGGCACCAGAGTCTCCTTCTTCTGAGAGATCAGCATTGAGAGAGAAGCAATCTTGGTGTAGATTTGCACTGGAGTGACAAGCAACCGATTCAGGTTCTCTTGTGATGCCTCGAATTATGGTGCGGCAGCAGCTTGTCTTACGGGCTGCAGAAAAGACTGAATTTCCTGCTCTACCTGCTCCCAGTCTTTAGTTTCATTGAGTGCCCCTAATGATGGAATGTGATGAAGGGCGTTCATGGAGTCAATACCACTGATTAGATGATTATACGCAGACACCACTTTGTCCAGATCTTTGGATAGCTTGTCTTTGGATTGCATACTCATCCGAATTTGTACTTTGGCTTCTTGTGTATGACTCCAATCCTTCCTAGGCACATGTTCGGGAGCTTGCTGATACTGCGCTGTCCAGTTCATCATTTTGTCCAAAGCTGCCGAGGCTTCCCTGAGCTGTTCGTGTTTCTTCCTGGTTTCCTCTCGTGCCTCTGCTAACGGGGTCACTGTTTGTTTCAGGATGAGAATTTCCTGGTATACTTGCTTCATTGTCATCTCCAACACATCGCACTCTTTCCTGACCGCTAGTGGGACCTCGTTCACTTGGGCGGGCCTACCTTGAAGCTGCAACATCTCATTTTCTAGCCTTGATTTTTCCTGCTCTGCCGCTCTTAGCCTGTTCTGTAAAGAAATAATTTCCCTGCTCATCCTAGTGACATTTTCCTCTGTGGCTGCGGCAAAAGCGGTGCCTGCTGACGCTATCATAACAGGATTAGTCCTTGTGTCTGGGACGATGTCCTTTCCGGTGGCGACCGTAGAGATGGCGGGATGGCCTTGCACTAAGGATTTCCTTTTCTCTTGCCGTATCTTGAAAGAGAATTGGTCAAATGTCAATCTGGTCAAGTCGAAGACTTCTTCTTCTTGCTCCCCGGGAAAGTCATCAACATTGAGGGTACTTCCCGTGCCACCTGAAGGGATATCCAGGGGGAATAGGTCAATGTCATCTATTAGCTCGTCCTCTTCATCCTGCGTTTGACCCTTTTCTTTCTCCTTTTGCCGGCGCTCTGCTTCCGCCTTGTCGTGTTCTTCTTTCTTCCGGCGTTCTGACTCTGCCTCTGCTTGCTTTTCCTCTTTTCTCTTTCTCTCTGCTGCAGCGTCTTGTTCTGCCTTTTTCTGACGATCGACTTTGTCGAGTTCTTCTTTCAGTGCTTTTTCTGCCTCCGCCTGTGCCTCCTTTTCCTGTCTTTCCTTCTCCTCTTCCTTTTTCTTTTTTCGCTCTGTCCTGGCGTCTTTCTTACGTTTCTCTTCATCCTCTTTCATCTTCTTTTCTTCTTCCTTCTTGGCTTGGGCTTCCGCTTCCCTTTGCTGCTCTGCGGTGTCAGGCCCCGTACTGGTCTGTGCTTTCTTATCTTTGGAGGAAGAGGAGCCTCCTAAATTCTGGTGATCCTCTCCTTCTTTGTCAGAGTCGATCCCTGGAGCTAGATGCCTTTCTGCATTGTACCAGTTTATTTTTTCGTCCTCTGCTGGGCGCTCGATGTGCTGATAACTCCATCTAAAATTGGCCCTTTTACAATGCTCAGGAACTATCCTGACTGGGTCATAAGTCCGGCAATCCAGATTTCTGAAGTGATAACTTTTTACCTCTTCCCCTTCACGCGCTACTTCTCTGGAGTCTTTGACTTTATAGGCACCAATGGTGAGAGGTAGAGCGGGCCAAGGTTTCTTCTTCCCTTTGGAAAGGACGTTAGAGAAACCCGAGGTCATCTGGAAACATACCTCCTGCATGAGCACCTTATCGGTAATAAACTTGGGCAGAGCATGTGGTGCTTTAAACGAGCCAAATACTCGGATGATTGTGAATTCAGAGAATGGAAACCAGTGTGCCACCTGACCCAGTGTCTCCATGGCACGCCAAGACATACATGGGGTGTCTTGATCGAATAGTTTCCCGTAGAGGGCGAGAATGAATATATGAGAGATTTGCTCGATGTCCGACTTGTACCTGGATTCCCAGAATACCTTGGTCTGCAAATGTATTGCCTGGGTTTGATCAGAGTCCCAGTTATGCGGCCATCCTTCGACATGCAGCTGGGCACAGACAGCATCTAGCAGATACGAAGCCATATAGAATTATGATGGCGCTCCCTCATCTGGGGCTAAAGCTGAAGCCAGATTTGTGTGCATGGAGCTCATTAATATACCGGCCCAATTGAACCGAGTGCCATATACTGTCACGTGTTCCATGATGGTTGCCCATGTTCCGTTGAAGGTGGTGGCGTCCGAGCGCCCGTAAATTCTGCACAACATGGCGGCCACCAACTTGTATACCTTCCTCAGACTGGCCACCGGGTACTCCTGGTCCTTTTTGATTTTGAATTTATCTGGTTCTGCCCACCATTTTCTGATTGTATCAACCATCGGCACTTCATTTGCAGAGAACCATCTTGGGGTGAAGTTCACCTCTGGTTTGGGGAACGAGTAGTAAACCTGTGCTTTTGAGCTCTCCAGTGTTGCGAGGGCTTTTCCTGTACTATCTCGGATTGTGAAGTTCTTCGGATCCGTCTTCTGTATGATCCAGTCCAACATCTCCGGGCACGGAAAGATGGCGGGATGTGACCCTGCTAAGTGCAATTTGGACTTCTTGACTTTCAGGTATACTTCCCGATCCGGGAGATCCTCTGGAAACTCATCCTCTGGCATGGCGAACTCGCGGTATACTTCATACCACCTAAGGCTGTCCTCCTTTGAGAAGGTGCAAAGAGTGTCTCTGTATATTGGTGGAGGAGAGGTATGTATGTCTGTGTCTGACTCTTCCTCCACCACCTGCCTGCTTCTCCTTCGGGATACCCGGGGTGCCATGTTGCTAGAGTCGGAGAGGACCGGTACTGTGTCTGCTCTGATTTCACCTGCTGCATTCAAAACAGAATCCCAGGATAAGAAAGACATGATGATAATGGCTAAATAGAGTCTACACATGCAAAGGTAAATTGACTGTTCACTGGGGGTCGCTGGGTCGCTGATCCACAAAAAGGACTCACACGTGACCTCGCGACTAGGTCGCAGGGTCGTGGAGTCGCTGAGAAGGAGTTTTGCGACCTCGCGACCTTGCGACCTGGTCGCTAGGTCGCAGGTCGCACTTGCGCCTGCCGAAGGGTTTCGCGTGCGCACGACTTCGCGGCCAATCTTTCCCTAACGGGAAAAGTACGCGGCTTGAAAGGGCCTAAACTGACCATAAGGCACAGCCATGAGGAAAAAGGTAAGAGACGGGTGACCTTGGGGTTTGCAGGAAACAAAACAACGGTGAAATTCAAAAGAAAAAACCTACATCATTTCCAACAAATAAATAAGACCGTGGGGAGGCTCAATAATGGCAAGAAATGTTTAAAAGGGAAACATAGGGAGGAAAAGGCAACTTACCCGGAAGAAAACGCGCCAGTCGACCTGTCAGAGCAATTCCACGGTTTTCGCTGAGAGTCACAAATGCGACCTAGCGACCCGACCTTATATAAAAAGGTCGCACGTGCGGATACTTAATGAGGTCGCAAGATGAAAGTTTGTGACCTAGCGACCTTAAGGTCGCTGGGTCGCAAAGGTCGTTGAGTCACTAATTTCTTTAAAACTTCACTTTGCGACTTTGCGACCTTGCGACCTCAAAGTCGCTAGGTCGCAAGGTCGCAAATTTATTGACTTCCGCCTCTTGCGACCTGGCGACCTATGCGACCTTAGGGTCGCAGAGTCGCAAAGGTTGCATGGGTCGCAAATAATGGATCCGCGACTTAGCGACTTGCTCTTAAAACTTTACTTGACTTTTTTCCTTCTTTAGTTTCAAAGGGGGCTCCAAAAATTTTGAAGTGTGTGTTATGATTTTATGTATTTTTGGAGGGTGTTGTAGGAGCTACAACGAATGGCGATTCACTGGATGAATTCAGAGTCTCTGCTGATGAAGGGTCGATGAGGGAGGAGGGAGGGATCTAATACCGGCTTGTTCTTTAACCTCAGAGTTTACACCTTCCTTCCTTTGCCACCCCGCATAGTCGCCTGCCCTTTTGGCTTGTTGGGTGCAGATCAACCGAATTTTAATTTCTCACGCTTCCAGGATCGAGAGGGTCGGGGAAACCTTGGGGCACTGCAGGGTCCGGTACAATTATTTCGTCCTCATGGTGTTGCTCCGCTGCCAGCGAACCTCTCGGCTCCGGCCGAGTCACTGCCTAAGGAGTCGTGAACGTTGCTCCGCTGCCAGCGAGCCTGGTCAGTACCCCGGCGGAGTCGTTACAACACCTCTCTGCGCAGGAAGCCTTTCTCAATCCTTTACCCTTTATTGGTGTGCGATTGCGCTTATTTGAGAATGTGCCTGTGGCACTTATTTAGATGGGCATATTTTGCCTGGGCGGATGAGGGATCCCGACTTATTTTGCTTGCAGAGAGGTTGCTCCTGGTCTCATATGAGGACTCGGGTTTTTCCCGGATGACCTGCAATTCTCTTGAGTTAGCCCTGTTCCCTCGCAATCCGGTTGCTGCTATGCAAGACCTTTTCTGCCTGCACCCTTTTAAGCCGCTAGGTGGTTTCTAATGCTCGAAGACTCTAGTAAGACCGTGTATTATCCTCAGGTGCCCATCACAAGCGAGTTTCGACTACCCCGTGTTTTGGCGGGAAGGGCCTTTCATCAGCATAGAACCTCTTCAAGGGGTGAGCCGGTTGCGGGCAGCTTAGACAAGGTTTTCTTTGAAGAGTTGAAGAAAGAGTTTTAGTTTTTTTTTTTTTTTTTTTTTTTTTTTAGAACAAAAGGGGTTTAAGTAAAATAGTGTTTGAGGTCATGCCCATTTACCGGGAGGACCTCGACTTTTCCTTCCAGAGTCTGCAAACGGAAAGTATGGGAACCCACCTTTTCTTTAACCTGAAAGGGACCTATCCAGAGTGCTTGAAATTTGGCATGTTTTCCTTTTTCTTCGTGTGCTTTATCCCACTTTAGGACAAGATCTCCTACTTCAAATTTTTTATCTCCTGCAGACTTTTTATCGAACCATTTCTTGATCCGGCTCTGGTGTATGGCGAATTTCTCCCGGGTTTTCTACCTTTCCTCTTCTAGTTTCAGCAGGGTGTCAATGCGGGTTTGCAAGGCGGGGCAAGGGGTACCGTGGCACTCTTGAGACAACTGTAGAGCGGGAAGAGACAAATTGGGTGGGAGGACGGCTTCTTTCCCGTACACGAGAAAATATGGTGAGGTGCCTATTGATGACTTAGGGGTGACGCGATCGGCCCAAAGTGCATTTTGGAGAGCGTTATGCCAGTTTCGTTGGTGAGACAGAAGGGTATTTTTGATGATGCGGATCAGATTTTTATTTGTAGATTCTGCTAGACCATTTCCTTGGGGATAGTACTTTGCAGAGTGTTTAAGAACAATGCCATTTTCTAATGCAAAATCATATAATTTAAAAGATGAAAAATACGTTGCATTATCAAACACCAAGGAAGTTGGAACGCCAAACCTGGTAATGATGGAGTGAGTGACAAATTGCATTACCTCCTGATCGTTGACTTGGCGTAATGGTACCGCTTCAACCCACCTGGTGAAATAATCAGTGGTCGTCAGAATGTACCTGTGTTGCTTAGAAGAGTGGGGTAAAATCTCACCAATGACGTCCAAACCCCATTGTTGAAAAGGTTCTTCTACTGCTACTGACAACAAAGGAGCAGCCGGACGCGCTTCTCGGCTTGCAAATTTCTGGCATTGAATGCATTTCCGAACATATGCGTGGGCATCTCTAAAAAGGGTTGGCCAATAATAACCTGCACGCATAATTTTATGGGCAGTGGTATCCCCGGCGAAATGACCTCCTGCTGGTCCATCGTGCAGCTCGGTTAAGACTTTCTGAGCTTCATCATGTTCTAGGCAGCGTAACATTACTCCATTGGAATGTTTCTTGAAAAGCTTCCCTTAGATGTACTGGTAGGACGCGGCTTTGAGTCTGATTGCACGTTTCTGCCGGGGATCTAGATTTGAGTCCAATACACCGTGTGCCAAATATCCCGAGATATCCGAGTACCAAGACGGGTTCCTTTCCTGGGGCATGACGTCAGTTTGGTACATATCAATCTCTTGCTCCCAATTATCTTCTTCACTTTTTTGGGAACCTGCGGCCTCTGCAGCCATTTGGCATAAACCCTGTCCTTTAACTGTGTGTGCCGGCTTAAACTCTAAGTCGTACTCTTGCATACACGCAACCCAGTTCCCTCTTCTCTCGCCCAACTCTTGCTGCATGAACAGTGAGCGAACAGCTGGATGGGGAACGTAAACTGTGACATGGTTTTTCAAGATGTACGGTCTGAAATGTTTGACCGCTTTGTATACCGCATAAGCCTGTTTCTCGATTTCAGGATAATTTAACTCAGCTCCCTGCAGACCAGTGCTCATGAACGAAATGGGACGCTCGTCATTATTTTTGTCCTTTTGTGTGAGTACGGCTGCCAGGGATGAGTCTGAAGCAAACGTGTACAGGCTGAAATCTCTGCCAAAATCTGGGCTCTAGAGGGAAGGCGCTTCGGCTATAGCTTTCTTGATCTGGTCGAAAGCTTCCTTTTTGGGTTGATTCCATTTGAAGGTGGCATTTTTCTCTATCATTCCCTGCAGTGGTTTCACTATCTGGGCGAAATCTGATATGAACTTACGTACAAAATTTATCTTTCCCAAAAAGGACTGCATTGCTTTCTTACTGCTGGGGGGAGAAATCTGTGCAATGGCTTTCGCACGTTCCGGATCAACGACAATGCCCCGTTTAGTTATGATGTGACCTAGTAGATTTCTCTCTGCTACGGAAAAAACACTTTTCTTTGGGTTGAGCGAGATACCGTATTTTCTGCATCTTTCGAAGATCTGTCTGAGGTGACGCAAATGATCCCCTCGGCGTTTAGAGAATACTGTAACATCATCCAAGTAGACTACCACACTTTGGCCTATCAGGCCCCTGAATGCTATATCCATGGCTCCTTGGAATGTTGCCCCTGCGTTGATTAATCCAAAAGGCATGCGCCTGTAAGCGAAAGTTCCCCACTTAGTCCGAAAGGTAGTCTTTAACCTATCTGGTTCGGCCACCAATACCTGATTGTAACCAGAAAATCCGTCTAATAGAGAGAACATCTCTGACCCGGACACTGCCTGTAATATTTGCTCCATAGGGGGAACTGGGTAGTTGTCCTTACTCGAGGCCCGGTTTAGGTTTCGGAAATCTACACATAGGCGAATTTCACCTGACTTCTTCCGTACCGGAACCAAATTGGACACCCATGTGGAGTGGCGAACTTTGAAGATAATGCGGGCATCCAAAAGTTTCTTGAGTTCTTTTAGAATCAGTGGCTCCATTGTAGGGTGTACTTTCCTAAGTTTTTGTTGAAATGGTTTGACAT
Organism: Pinus albicaulis; assembly: GCA_034641835.2. Taxonomy (NCBI): domain Eukaryota; kingdom Viridiplantae; phylum Streptophyta; class Pinopsida; order Pinales; family Pinaceae; genus Pinus; species Pinus albicaulis. The sequence continues at coordinate 1,050,377,221 of CM076574.1, read as the reverse complement.
TTTCTTTGATCGGTATCACGTGTTGTATGATTCGAGTATCGTATGTGCGTAATTCCTCATATGTCCAAGCGAACACGTCGCGATACTTGCGAAATAGCTGAGTGAAATCCTGGGCCTCTTGGGGAGTGCAGTCCTTCCCGAGGTTGACGAATTTAGGATTATCCTCTGATCCCAAATTCACTTGTCGATGAGCTAAAATAGAGCTCTGTACTTTTGCATTTGGGGGCCCACGGAACCAGTTTTGCAGATCGAAAAGCTTTTCAAGTGATACCACCCCTTTAGGCATGGGGTTCCCTTTGACTTGCTCGTACTCCTTTTGCATAGCTTGGTCGTGCTCATCTTCATCTATAGCAGCGTCTTTGAATATCTCTGAGTTGCACATAAATTCTAGCACCTGTTGATCATCATCAAAAACACGCAAATTAGTGATATTGTCTGGCACGGATGGTTTATACATAACTTCAATAGAAAACCCGTCCCTCAAGGGGGTAAACCTGGCGGCAGCATTAGCTAGAGTATCTGCTGCTGCGTTATGCATTCTTAGAACATACTTAATTCCAAAAGCGTCAAAAGCAGAAATTAATCTCCATACCTCTTGCTGATACGCCTTCAAATGTGGAGACAAACAGTGAATAGTGTTGCGTACCTGCCGAGTGATAATCTCGGAGTCTCCAATGACCCGTAAGCATTTTACCTTCAAATCCAGCGCCTTTTTAAGCCCAAGGATCAAAGCTTCGTACTCGGCAGTGTTGTTAGTGCATTGGAACTCGAGTCGACAAGAGACAAAGAATTTTTTCTTATGCAGATCAAACAAAACGCAGCCAGCGCCAGAACCATCGAGATTCTTGGAACCGTCGTAATACAATGTCCATATATCATTTTCCGGGTCCTTGGGGGTGGTGGTTTGCGGAGGAATTTTGGCTTGGTGTGATACAGTTTGGGCTTGTTCCTCTGCGACGAGAGTCATTTCAGAAAGGACCTCGGGGCCTACTGCAGACTGGGGAGGTCGGTAACATCCAAAAATGGAATCTAGAAAACACATACCAAGTTCCTCCTGGGCGAAGCTGATGGGTTCATTTGTGGCATCCAAATCAGTTACAGTGTGTTTCATGTATGGTTCACTTTCGACTCTGATTTGGTTGTTTCTCCCTTTGTAAGGTAGCCATAAGTGAGACCAATCCGTGGCGAAGTATCCTTGCAATTTGCTAGACCAGTCTCTACTAAGCAGTACACCATAGGCTTCTGGGATGTCAACAACCACAATATCAATACATTGATGAACCCTAGAGTCAGATGAGAGGCGGATGATGACATTGTTTAATTCTCCAACTGCTGGTACTTGTGATCTATCCAGTTGAATGATTTTTGCGTCAGTTTTCTCTGGGAGGATGTTGAGTTTCTTGCACACAGATAGAGGCATGACATTCGTGGATGCACCAGAGTCAACGAGGCAATTGTGAACGTTGAAATTAAACATCTCAAAAGATAAGAGAAATGGAGGGGTGGATCCTCTCGAATTCGTGTTGACAGCGTTCACTATAGATTGGATATCTGGATTGGTTTGTGCAGACGTGTTGCTGACGTTCTTCGTATTTTGGTTGTTGGCGAAAGCTTTTAGGATAAGTTCCTTTTGGTTTGTGATGCGGGCCAACTCGTAGAGCGAGATATTAGCCCTGGTCTTTTTCATGTCCTCCACTATGTTGTAGCTAGTATCGGTTTGGGGACTGGGTTCGGTGGTGGTTTTCGTGGGTTCCACCGGGAGCTTGGTCTTGTGACTTGCTTTGCTATTACTATTCATGGGCTTTTCTGGTGCAGCTTGTCCTTCATTTCCAGGAGGAATAATTTTCCTCAAGAAAGCCCTTTTCTTATCCTCATATGATTGTTCGGGAACAGAGCCTTTGCTTCTAAGACTGTAGTTTCGAGTGGGCTGAGCCTTGGGACTGCCTGCCATGTTGATATCAATGGGAGCAAGACTCTCTCCCTCGCGGATTACATCGAAAGTTAAGACAGAGGCTCTTGATTCCCCATCTAGGAGCGAATCTTCGTCTCGATCAGAAACCTCACCCTCTGTCAGGTTTCCTGGAGTTTGGTCATCCAAAAGTTGGTTAACCACCGCGGTCATGCTGCCAATCCATTGCGAGCATGTCTTTTCAGAATGGGTAGCTTGGTGAAAAGAGCAAAAATTGTCTTTCCCTATCTCCTCCACGTTGAGAGCGGCACTGGTGTTTGACGGAGGTTTGCTGGTGTTGGGATTACTTTTCTTGAAGAAGGGTTTTGGAGGTTTATTTGTAGTTGAGGTTTCAACGCCCTTTCTCTTTAAATCAGAGACCTCATTCGTTAGTAGCTTAAGGGTCTTGGCCATACTCTCGAAATCAAAAGTTTCTCTCTCTCTATTAGGGGTGGAAGACTGACCTTTTTTAGTAGCTGGTTTGTGATCATCCTTTCCTTCATGGTCCATGACTCCTATCGACAACATGTCCTTCTCTACTGCGAGAGCGGCGGCGTAATTTGCTGTAAGAGTAGCGCGGGCCTCACGTTTGACAAAAACGGCAATATCCCTAGGGAGAGCCTTAGTATAGTAGTCGATGGTGATAGAATCGTCCAATGCTAAGTTTGGAGGAAATTTTTGCAATATTGTGGCGAAGCGTTGGTTAAAGTCTTTAACTTTCTCTTTCCTATGACACTTGATGGTGCTTAGTTCTGTGAGGAGCATAGAGGGTGTTTTATCTTCTGCAAACTTTTGCAGGAACACACTACGGAACTGGTCCCATGAAGTAATAGAAGCACTGGGTAGGGAACGGTACCAAGTAGCTGCAAGGTTTACAAGAGTGTGTGGGAACAGTCTACATGCGACATCATCAGACTGAACTCTCATGATTTGTAGAGACAGATAGAAACTACTAATATGATCTTCTGCTGATGTGCCTTTTTCAGGATCGAATTTAGGAAGATGTTTCTCTTGGTGTCTAGGCATATCATGAAGGGGACCTAAAAGAGCCAATGGGGATTGAGCCATCCAGGCTAGAGGCTGCACCCTCCTGGGGTGTTGAGGATATCGAGTTTCTGCCTCGGACTCACTTCCCGTTCCTGACACTGATGTTCCTTCATGATGGCGGGAGTGTTCATCTCGGTGTCATTCACGGTTATTCGTGTTTCTAAAATACTCCCAGTTGTGGGGAGGGGGCCTGTTCTGGTTTTGGTGGTGATGATGGTTGGGTTGGTGTCTCTGGCCACGGACTATATCTCCTCTACCTCTATGTCCGTGACCCCTGTTGACCCCACCCTCATTTCTTCGAGGCCTATTTCCTTCCCCTACATTTATTTGGGCTGTGTTACCTTCTCTTTCATTTCTTCGAGCCCCTCCTCTTTCTTCCAGCGGGGAATACACTTGGTTATTGTTCCACTGATGTAAGTCAGGCTGAGGTGCGGGGAAAGGTTCGGTATCAGGGAAACCTTCACTATCTTGGAGAATGGGGTCATTCTCTTGGACAGCCCGCCCGAGGTCTTCAATCATGGAGTTCACAAGCTCAGGTATGGTGCGGACAAGCACACCATTACGGGTAATGTTCTCAGCAGGAGTCCTAGTGTGAGCTAGAAACTCCATGATAGGGGCATACCGTAAATCCCTGATGAGATTACGGGCAACTGGGCGTAAGGATCTTAACTGTTCGTTAGTGATTTCAAAGTACCGAGCCTCCTCTGCTGGAATATCCTCTAAGGGGGGAAGAGGAGGTTCGTTATTTATGACCTCCCGGTGGGGAGTTTGTGATGGAATATCGGTCGTATGTTGGGAGGATGCCATGGCCCTCCTTCTAGCGCCAAATCTGTTGACGGGAAAATATGTCCGGCCAACAGTAGGGGATCTCCCCGGTAGAAAGTCCCAATTAGACTTTGAACTGTTTGGAGTAGGGATCCCGTCCGGGGTGTGGGTCCGGCTACCACTTAAATGACTTCCTCTTCGGTCTCGAACAACCTGATTGAATCTGCAAACATACACTCATTCACATGATACAGAATACATGACTGATGTATCAAAACTGATATATGACACTGTGCATAGCAAAGTAATAAACAAAATGCATGCGCCCAAGAAATGTCGTTAGCAACACATCTATGGGGAAATGCATACAAGATAATCTAACCACCAAAGAAACAGTTCTTTAATGGCGAGAAAATCTTCTTAACTTTCCGAAAGATATAACGAAATGCTAATAAAACAGTTCATTAACATTCATCATGAGAATAAATAGCAAACTTGAGCATCATCAACACAATCATAGATAACAATGGAGCATCAATGATACTATTTAACAAAACAGATTCATTAATCAAAATATATTCTGAAATTATACGCAGAATACACGCAGTGTTGTCACAGCTAGACACATCATCCAATCAAAGGGATTTTAACAAGTATTTGTATTACATATGTCAAGAGTATGATTCTTCAATTACAATGCAATATTTCCTTTCAGTCCACAAAAGAGGAGCCTCTTACTATGTGCCCCACAGGGGTATTTATAGATTCAAGAGACGCTCTTATGGCCTTCCGACGCTTCAACTTCCCGACGGTTCAGCTTCCCTGCGACCTTTGCCACACTTGCGACCTGCGACCAGAAGATTGCGACCTGCGACTTGGTCGCAGGTGCGACCTGCGACCCAGCGGTTAAACTATGGAGGTGGTCGCGTAATTGAGGTTTCTGGAACGTCAACTTTCTTGCCCTTGAGGAAATCTCGCCAAGTCTGGTAATCTGCTGTTATAGGAGCGACAAGAGGGATTTCCTCTTTTATTCGATGCATACATTCTAGGGCATTCGGCACCAGAGTCTCCTTCTTCTGAGAGATCAGCATTGAGAGGGAAGCAAGCTTGGTATAGATTTGCACTGGAGTGACAAGCAACCGGTTCAGGTTCTCTTGTGATGCCTCGAATTCTGGTGCAGCAGCAGCTTGTCTTACGGGTTGCAGAAAAGACTGAATTTCCTGCTCTACCTGCTCCCAGTCTTTAGTTTCATTTAGTGCCCCTAATGATGGAATGTGATGAAGAGCATTCATGGAGTCAATACCACTGATTAGGTGATTGTATGCAGACATCACTTTGTCCAGATCTTTGGCCAGCTTGTCTTTGGATTGCATACTCATCCGAATTTGTACTTTGGCTTCTTGCGTATGACTCCAATCCTTCCTAGGCACATGTTCAGGAGCTTGCTGATACTGCGCTGTCCAGTTCATCATTTTGTCCAAAGCTGCCGAGGCTTCCCTGAGCTGTTCGTGTTTCTGCCTGGTTTCCTCTCGTGCCTCTGCTAACGGGGTCACTGTTTGTTTCAGGATGAGCATTTCCTGGTATACTTTCTTCATTGTCATCTCCAACACATCGCACTCTTTCCTGACCGCTAGTGGGACCTCGTTCACTTGGGCGGGCCTACCTTGAAGCTGCAACATCTCATTTTCTAGCCTTGATTTTTCCTGCTCTGCCGCTCTTAGCCTGTTCTGTAAAGAAATAATTTCCCTGCTCATCCTAGTGACATTTTCCTCTGTGGCTGCGGCAAAAGCGGTGCCTGCTGACGCTATCATAACAGGATTAGTCCTTGTGTCTGGGACGATGTCCTTTCCGGTGGCGACCGTAGAGATGGCGGGATGGCCTTGCACTAAGGATTTCCTTTTCTCTTGCCGTATCTTGAAAGAGAATTGGTCAAATGTCAATCTGGTCAAGTCGAAGACTTCTTCTTCTTGCTCCCCGGGAAAGTCATCAACATTGAGGGTACTTCCCGTGCCACCTGCAGGGATATCCAGGGGAGATAGGTCAATGTCATCTATTAGCTCGTCCTCTTCATCCTGCGTTTGACCCTTTTCTTTCTCCTTTTGCCGGCGTTCTGCTTCCGCCTTGTCGTGTTCTTCTTTCTTCCGGCGTTCTGCCTCTGCCTCTGCTTCCTTTTCCTCTTTTCTCTTTCTCTCTGCCGCGGTGGCTTGTTCTGCCTTTTTCTGACGATCGACTTTGTCGAGTTCTTCTTTCAGTGCCTTTTCTGCGGCCGCCTGTGCCTCCTTTTCCTGTCTTTCCTTCTCCTCCTCCTTTTTCTTTTTCCGCTCTGTCCTGGCGTCTTTCTTACGTTTCTCTTCATCTTCCTTCTTCTTCTTCTCCTCTTCCAGTTTGGCTTGGGCTTCTGCTTCCCTTTGCTGATCTGTGGTGTCAGGCTCCGTACTGGTCTGTGCTTTCTTATCTTTGGAGGAAGAGGAGCCTCCTAAATTCTGGTGATCCTCTCCTTCTTTGTCAGAGTCGATCCCTGGAGCTAGATGCCTTTCTGCATTGTACCAGTTTCTTTTTTCGTCCTCTGCTGGGCGCTCGACGTGCTGATAACTCCATCTAAAATTGGCCCTTTTACAATGCTCAGGAACTATTCTGACTGGGTCATAAGTCCGGCAATCCAGATTTCTGAAGTGATAACTTTTTACCTCTTCCCCTTCACGTGCTACTTCTCTGGAGTCTTTGACTGTATAGGCACCAATGGTGAGAGGTAGAGCGGGCCAAGGTTTCTTCTTCCCTTTGGAAAGGACATTAGAGAAACCCGAGGTCATCTGGAAACATACCTCCTGCATGAGCACCTTATCGGTAATAAACTTGGGCAGAGCATGTGGTGCTTTAAACGAGCCAAATACTCGGATGATTGTGAATTCAGAGAATGGAAACCAGTGTGCCACCTGACCCAGTGTCTCCATTGCACGCCAAGACATACATGGGGTGTCTTGACCGAATAGTTTCCCGTAGAGGGCGGGACTGAATATATGAGAGATTTGCTCGATGTCTGACTTGTACCTGGATTCCCAGAATACCTTGGTCTGCAAATGTATTGCCTGGGTCTGTTCGGAGTCCCAGTTATGCGGCCATCCTTCAACATGCAGCTGGGCACAGACAGCATCTAGCAGATACGAAGCCATATAGAATTCTGATGGCGCTCCCTCATCTGGGGCTAAAGCCGAAGCCAAATTTGTGTGCATGGAGCCCATTAATATACCGGCCCAATTGAACCGAGTGCCATATACTGTCACGTGTTCCATGATGGTTGCCCATGTTCCGTTGAAGGTGGTGGCGTCCGAACGCCCGTAAATTCTGCACAGCATGGCGGCCACTAACTTATACACCTTCCTCAGACTGGCCACCGGGTACTCCTGGTCCTTTTTTATTTTGAATTTATCTGGTTATGCCCACCATTTTCTGATTGTATCAACCATCGGCACTTCATTTGCAGAAAACCATCTTGGGGTGAAGTTCACCTCTGGTTTGGGTAGCGAGTATTAGACCTGTGCTTTTGAACTCTCCAGTGTTGCGAAGGCTTTTCCTGCACTATCTCGGATTGTGAAGTTCTTCAGATCCGTCTTCTGTATGATCCAGTCCAACATCTCTGGGCACGGAAAGATGGCGGGATGTGACCCTGCTAGGTGCAATTTGGACTTCTTGACTTTCAGGTATACTTCACGGTCCGGGAGATCTTCTGGGAACTCCTCTTCTGGCATGGCGAACTCACGGTATACTTCATACCACCTAAGGCTATCCTCCTTTGCGAAGGTGCAAAGGGTGTCTCTGTATATTGGCGGCGGAGATGTTTGTATGTCTACGTCTGATTCTTCCTCTACCACCTGCCTGCTTCTCCTTCGGGATACTCGGGGTGCCATATCGCTAGAGTCGGAGAGGATCGGTACTGTGTCTGCTCTGACTTCACCTGCTGCATTTAAAACATAATCCCAGGATAAGAAAGACATGATGATAATGGCTAAATAGAGTCTGTACATGCAAAGATTTAATTGACTATTCTCTGGGAGTCGCTGGGTCGCTAATCCACAAAAGGACTCACACGCGACCTCGCGACCTTGCGACTAGGTTGCAGGGTCGCAGGGTCGCTGAGTGGGAGTTTCGCGACCTTGCGACCTTGCGACCTGGTCGCTAGGTCGCAGGTCGCACTTGCGCCTGCCAGGGGTTTCGCGCGCGTGCGACCTTGCGGGTAATATTTCTTTAACGGGAAAAGTCTGCGGTTTGAAAGGGCCTAAACTGACTATAAGGCACAGCCATGAGGAATAGGCAAGAGACGGGTGACCTAGGGGTTTGTGGGAAACAAAACAACGGAGAAAAATCCAATGAAAACCCTACATCTTTTCCAGCAAATAAATAAGACCGTGGGGAGGCTTGATAATGGCAAGAAATGCTTAAGAGGGAAACATAGGGAGGAAAAGGCAACTTACCCGGAAGAAAACGCGCCAGTCGACCTGTCAGAGCAATTCCACGGTTTTCGCTGAGAGTCACAAATGCGACCTAGCGACCCGACCTTATATAAAAAGGTCGCACGTGCGGATACTTAATGAGGTCGCAAGATGAAAGTTTGCGACCTAGCGACCTTAAGGTCGCTGGGTCGCAAAGGTCGCTGAGTCGCTAATTTCTTTAAAACTTCACTTTGCGACTTTGCGACCTTGCGACCTCAAGGTCGCTAGGTCGCAAGGTCGCAAATTTATTGACTTCCGCCTCTTGCGACCTGGCGACCTATGCGACCTTAGGGTCGCAGAGTCGCAAAGGTCGCATGGGTCGCAAATAATGGATCCGCGACTTAGCGACTTGCTCTTAAAACTTTACTTGACTTTTTTCCTTCTTTAGTTTCAAAGAGGGCTCCAAAAATTTTGAAGTGTGTGTTATGATTTTATGTATTTTTTGAGGGTGTTGTAGGAGCTACAACAACTCCAAAGATCTCTTCTTATTGTATCAAGCAGTGCATGAGAGTGTGTTTTCGAGGATAGCAGTAGCTAAGAGATCCAAGGATGCATGGGATACTCTCACGGTAGCATACCAAGGCATGGAGAAAGTGAAGACAACAAAACTTCAATTACTGAGAAGAGACTTTGAGACTCTCTGCATGAAAGAGTCAGATAATATAGACTCATTTTTTACACATGTGATTGGGATTGTAAATCAAATAAGGTCCCATGGAGAAACTCTTGAAGACAAGAGGATTGTGGAGAAACTTTTGAGGAGCTTACCCTCAAGGTTTGATGTGATTGATACCACCATAGAAGAGACCAAGGATCTCTCAAAGTTCACAGTGGATGAACTTCATGCTTCGTTGATGACTCATGAACAGAGATTGGAAAGAACAATAAATCCATCTCTAGAGCATGCCTTCAAGACCCAGATGCCTTCAGAAAGAGGAAGAAGTCAAGGCAGAGGAAGAGGAAGAGGCAGAAGCCAAAACAGAGGTGGAAGGGATAGCCCTTCACATTCACATGGAAGGAGCAACAGTCAAAATTAGAGCCACGGCCAATGCAACAGCCAGCATGCGCATGTAAAAAGGTATGACAAATCCAATGTCCAATGTCATTGTTGCAAGAAATATGGGCACTATGCCAATGAATGTAGAAACAAGAAAAATGACATGAATAATAGGCAAAATGGTAATGTAGCAAAAGAAGAAAAGAACCCAAGCAATGTGTTGTTAGCATGTAATATAGCACAAGATAGAGAAGATGATGTTTGGTTCTTAGATTCAGGATGTAGTAATCATATGACTGGAAACAGAGCAATGTTTTCCAATCTAGATGAAGAAGTTAAATCAAAAGTAACCACGGGAATAGATACTAAGATATCTGTAAAAGGAAAAGGCAGAGTTAGTATTCGTGCAAGAAATGGTGAGAAAAAATTTGTTCCAGATGTGTATTATGTTCCTGGTTTGAAGTGTAATCTTTTGAGCATTGGGAAGCTCATAAAAAAAGGTTACAATGTAATTTTCAAAAATGATGTGTGCACAATAAAAGATATACCTCCAAGCAAGAAAATTATTTCTGAAATACAAATGACCAGCAATAGAATGTTTCCGCTCAAGCTCAACACTTACTTGAAAGGAAAAGGGAAAAGTGTAGCATATATAACACAAGAAGTCTTCCAGAAGGAAGAGAAAGATGAAAATTGGTTATGGCACCTAAAAGTGTAGCATCTATAACACAAGAAGTCTTCCAGAAGGAAGAGAAAGATGAAAATTGGTTATGGCACCTGAGATTTGGACATCTCAATTTCGGAGGATTAAATTTGTTGCACAGAAAAGGTATGGTAAGAGTTTTACCATTGATTTAGAAGCCTGAAAACCTATGTGAAGGCTGCATCTTGGGAAAGAAACACAGAGAAAATTTTCCATCGGGGAAAAGTATAAGGGCGAAAGCACCCTTAGAGATCATTCACTCAGATTTATGTGGGCCGATGCAAACAGCATCATTTTTAGGCAGAAATTACATGTTGACCTTCATAGATGATTTCACAAGGAAAGTGTGGGTTTATTTCTTGAAATATAAGAGTGAAGTCTTTCAGAAATTTTTCCATTTTAAAGCTCTTGTAGAGAAACAGAGTGGGCTGCATATAAAAGTCCTCAGAACTGATAGAGGAGAAGAATATATATATAAATAATTTCTACGTTTTTGCAGAGAGAACGGCATACACAAGCAGTTTACCACAAGGTACACACCGCAACAGAATGGGGTTTCTGAAAGGAAGAATCGAACCATAATGGAAATGGTGAGAAGTATGCTAAAGGAAAAACACTTGCCGAATGAGTACTGGGCAGAAGCAGCAAATTGTGTTGTGTATATTTTGAATAGATGCCCTACAAAAGCTATAATAAACAGAGTTCTAGAAGAAGCGTGGAGTGGCAGAAAACAGGGAGTCACCCACATGAGAGTTTTCGGATGTGTGGCATATACACGCATTCCAGACAAGTTGAGGAAGAAGTTGGATAGTAAGGGGGAGAAGTGCATCTTCCTTGGATATTGTGAAGATTCCAAAGGATATAGATTGTATAACCCATCCACAAAGAAGTTTGTGATAAGCAGAGATGTACAGTTTATTGAAGAGGAACCATGGGATGGAAGCATTGAGAAAACAGTTACTGTTAAAAGTTGTTTATCTCATGATGAATATGAGGAAGATCTGATAGAAATTAACAACTCATCGGTAGCACAACCTCCACCAACAGAAGGATAGCAAGGGACACCTCAAGTAGCAGCGAGAACACCCTTGAGAAGAAACGAGAGTACTTCTCCAAGCACACCACATGGAGCATATTCGAGTGCTTCTTCAAGCTCGACTACACGTAATGAAAGAGGTAAAAAGTTCAGAAATATTACTGAAATTTATGAGCGGGAAGCGGCAAATGAAGGTATGAATTCCTTATTTGCTTTGTATTGTCAAGTTGATGATCCTATTCATTTTGAAGATTCCATAAAAGATAGAAAATGGATAGAAGCTATGTATGAAGAAATTAATGCCATAGAGAAGAACAAAACATGGGATTTGGTTGAACTCCCAGAAGGTAAAGAAGTCATTGGAGTAAAATGGGTCTATAAGACCAAAAGTAATGTTGAAGGAAAGATATAAAGACACAAGGCCAAACTTGTTGTCAAGGGATATAAGCAGCAGCATGGAAGAGACTATGAGGAAAATTTTGCACCAGTTGCAAGAATGGAGACAGTAAGAGCAGTTATGTCCATGGCAGAACAAAACAAATGGAAAGTATATCAGATGGATGTAAAATCTACATTTTTAAATTGAGTTTTAAGGGAAGAGGTATATGTTGAACAACCTTTCGGCTATGAGAAGAAAAGCCAATAACACAAAGTGTGCAGATTGAAGAAAGCTCTTTATGGGCTGAAGCAAGCACCGAGAGCATGGTACAGTAGGATAGACTCCTATCTACTGGAAAATGGGTTTGAGAAATCTGATGGAGAACCCACATTGTACATCAAAGAAAATGATGGTAAAATTCTTATTATTGTGTTATATGTTGATGATCTAATATTTACAGGTAATGATGATTACCTTGTTGAAAATTTTAAAATAGTCATGAAAGAAGAATTTGAAATGACTGACATGGGTTTGTTGAGACACTTCTTAGGAATAGAAGTAGAGAAAAGTGAAGAAGGGATTTTTATATCTCAAGCAAAGTATGTGAATCAAGTTTTAGAAAGATTTAATATGCAGGAGTGCAAAGCTGCAATTACTCCCACAGTAATGGGATTGAAGTTGAGTAAAAATGACAGCAGCAAGGATTTTCATCCAAGTTTATATAAAAGCATAGTTGGCAGCCTCATGTATTTGACTGCAACTAGGCATGATATTATGCATGTTGTTAGTTTGATTTCCAGATTCATGGAGAAGCCAAAAGAATCACATTGGCAAGCAGCAAAAAGAATTCTGAGGTATGTTAAAGGAACTAAAAGGCTTGGTATTTTATATAGTGCTTCAGATAATTCAGAGTTAGTTGGATACACTGACAGTGATTGGGCTGGAAGTGTAGATGATCAGAAAATCACATCTGGTTATATATTTCATATGGGTCAGGAGCCATTTCATGGGCTTCAAAGAAACAGTCGATTGTAGCATTATCTATAGCAGAGGCAGAGTATGTGGCAGTTACAGCAGCAGTGTGTCAAGCAGTTTGGATGAGAATGATGTTGAGAAGTTTGTGCCAAGAACAGGTAAAGGACACTTGATTTATTGTGACAATAGCTCAGCTATTGCATTGTCAAAAAATTCAGTGTTTCATAAGAGAATGAAACACATTGATTCCAAGTATCACTACATCAGAGAATTAGTGAGAAATGAAGAAATTGTTTTACAGCATTGTAGAACGGAGGAGCAGTTTGCAGACATACTGACAAAGCCATTGGGGCAGAAGACCTTTGAATTTTTAAGAAAATGTTTGGGTATGACTGATAACCCAGCAGCTGACTTTAAGGGGGAGTGTTGAAAATATTAAAGTCACATGCTTGCCTTGAGTAGGTAGAAACAAAGTACAGAGGCAGCAGCAGCAAAGATTGAGTGCACAAAACTATGTATTAAAGAGGAATGGAGAAGAACCGTAAGGATGAATTTAATTGTTTATGGCCGCAGCCGAGTTTGTAGAGGAGAAGTTAATTTTAGAATGGGCATAACCGTTTTTGCAGAGGGATGAAGACTTTTGTGGTTTCAAAGCACAGAAGAATAGAGTTTTATTTAAGACAGTCATTTCTGGCTTTTAAGCCCTCAACAACCAAAATTGAAGAAAATGTGTTTAAACGGGGAAAGACTTAAATTTTTTTGAAAAGGCACGACAAGTGGTTCCCACCAATTAAGCGCTAATCGCAATCGCAAGTTTTACTTACAGTGTCTTGTTGATATGGATCGTTTCGATGCGATGCGATCATCGCAATCGCAAAGGAATGGAGTACCACACATGTTCCGCAGTTATAAGAGTATCGCGATGCGATGCGATGTGGTCCCACCACAATCGCAATCGCAATCGCATGTCACAAAGAATGTTTCCGCTGAAGTTTCATTGCATTGAAAGGTGGCGATGCGATCGTACAATCGCACATCGCAAGTCCATATGTTATTTCGCCATTTGAACGCCGATTGCGATTGTCGCATCATCGCTCAATCGCAAATCGCAATTGTCACATCACATGTTTTTGTTTGTCAAGCCGATTGCCGATTGCTGATTGCGAAGTGGGCTCCACTCGTATATCGTGCATATAAAGTTTTTATGTTAAAGTTAGGTTTCGACAACCTATTTCTCGGTAATTTTTTTTATGTTTTTTTATTTCCGCTGCATCATATATAAAGTGGAAAGGCCCGTAGTATTGTAAGAGAATGATTTTTGTGTTGTATCACTGTGTGTAAGCTCGCAGGCAGAGAAAACATAGTAAGACCAACAGAGCACTGTTTTGTGCATTTTGTTTTTGAGAGACAGAGAGAAGTAATTTTGAGTGCAATGCGTCTATAACAGTAAAGTGTTTTGGGAAGCCCTCCACAGAGGAAGAAATTTGTAATAGTTTTAGTTCTGTTGATGAAATAGAAAGAAAGTTTTATTCTGCAAATATCTATCATTTATTCTCTGTGTTATAAGGGGAGTATTATTCTCTCCATATTGTTCTAGAATTATCAAAAATTCCAACATGGTATCGGAGCTAGTCCAGGCTCTTTGAGGGTCAAAGAAGTTGAAAGAAGAAGAAGACTTGTTGCAGCATTTCTCCAGCAGCGTGAAAGCTCAGCAGAAGATAAAGTTCAGGTATTTCTCAAAAGAAAACAAGGTTGTTGTTTTTGTTTAAAAGAGTTTGTTCTTTTAGAAAAGGAAAGACAATTTGTCTAAGTTCAAAGTTCAGTTTAAAAGAAATGGCTAGACCAAGCACTAGTATGGGTATGGGAAATATCCATCTCCCGCAATTTAATGGGAAAAATTATGACTAGTGGTCAATAAATATGAGAGCTTTATTTACTTCCCAAGACTTATGGGAATTTTTTGAGGATGGCTTTGAAGAGCCAGCAGATGAAGAAGAGTTTAAAGATTTAACTCAGGTAGAGAAAGAGTTGTTGAAGACAAATAGGAAGAAAGACTCCAAAGCTCTCTTCTTATTGTATCAAGTAGTGCATGAGAGTGTGTTTCTAAGGATAGAAACAGCTAAGAGATCCAAGGATGCATGGGATACTCTCAAGGTAGCATACCAAGGCATGGAGAAAGTGAAGAAAACAAAACTTCAATTGCTGAGGAGAGACTTTGGGACTCTCTACATGAAAAAGTTAGATAATATAGACTCATTTTTTACACATGTGATTGGGATTGTAATTCAGATAAGGTCCCATGGAGAAACTCTTGAAGACAAGAGGATTGTGGAGAAACTTTTGAGGAGCTTACCCTCAAGGTTTGATGTGATTTTTACCACCATAAAAGAGACCAATGATCTCTCAAAGTTCACAGTGGATGAATTTCATGCTTCATTGATGACTCATGAATAGATATTGGAAAGAACAATAAATCCATCTCTAGAGCATGCCTTCAAGACCCAGATGCCTTCAGGAAGAGGAAGAGGTCAAGGCAGAGGAAGAGGCAGAAGCCAAAACAGAGGTGGAAGGGATAGCCCTTCACATTCACATGGAAGGAGCAATAGTCAAAATTAGAGCCATGGCCAATGCAACAGCCAGCAAGGTGGACACCAACATGCGCATGGACAAAGGTATGACAAATCCAATGTCCAATGTCATTATTGCAATAAATATGGGCACTATGCCAATGAATGTAGAAAGAAGCAAAATGACATGAAGAATAGGCAGAATGCTAATGTAGCAAAATAAGAAAAGAAACGAAGTAATGTGCTGTTAGCATGTAATGTAGCACAAGATAGAGAAGAGGATGTTTGGTTCTTAGATTCAGGATGTAGTAATCATATGACTAGAAACCGAGCAATGTTTGCCAATCTAGATGAAGAAGTTAAATCAGAAGTAACCACAGGAAGACATACTAAGATCTCTGTAAATGGAAAAGGCAGAGTTAGTATTCATGCAAGAAATGGTGAGCAAAAATTTGTTCCAGATGTGTATTATGTTCCTGGTTTGAAGTGTAATCTTTTGAGTGTTGGGCAGCTCATAAACAAAGGTTACAATGTAATTTTCAAAAATGATGTGTGCACAATAAAAGATATACCTCCAAGAAAGAAAATTATTTTTGAAATACAAATTAACAACAATAGAATGTTTCTGCTCAAGCTCAACATTGACTTGAAAGGAAAAGGGGAAAGTGTAGCAGCTGTAACACAAGAAGTCTTTCAGAAGGAATAGAAAGATGAAAACTAGTTATGGCACCTGAGATTTGGACATCTCAATTTCAGAGGATTAATTTTTTTGAACAGAAAAGCTATGGTAAGAGGTTTACCATTGATTTAGAAGCTTGACAGCCTATGTGAAGGCTGCATCTTGGGAAAGAAACACAGAGAAAATTTTCCATCAGGGAAAAGTATAAGGGCGAAAGCACCCTTAGAGATCATTCACTCAGATTTATGTGGACCGATGCAAACATCATCAGTTTCAGGCAATAATTACATGCTGACCTTCATAGATGATTTCACAAGGAAAGTGTTGGTTTATTTCTTGAAATATAAGAGTGAAGTCTTTTAGAAAATTTTCCATTTTAAAGCTCTTGTAGAGAAACAGAGCGGGCTGCATATAAAATTCCTTAGAACTAATAGAGGAGGAGAATATATATCAAAATAATTTCTGCATTTTTGCAGGGAGAACGACATACACAAGCAGTTTACCACAAGGTACACACCACAATAGAATGGGGTTGCTGAAAGGAAGAATCGAACCATAATGGAAATGGTGAGAAGTATGCTAAAGGAAAAACACTTGCTGAATGAGTACTGGGCAGAAGTAGCGAATTGTGCTGTGTATATTTTGAATAGATGCCCTACAAAAACTTGTAATGAACAGAGTTCCAGAAGAAGCGTGTAGTGGCAGAAAACAGGGAGTCACCCACATGAGAGTTTTCTGATGTGTGGCATATGCACACATTCCAGACAAGTTGAGGAAGAAGTTGGATAGTAAGGGGTAGAAGTGCATCTTCCTTGGATATTGTGAATATTCCAAAGGATATAGATTGTATAACCCATCCACAAAGAAGTTTTTGATAAGCAGAGATGTACAGTTTATTGAAGAGGAAGCATGGGA
The DNA here is from genome assembly GCA_034641835.2 of Pinus albicaulis. Classification (NCBI taxonomy): domain Eukaryota; kingdom Viridiplantae; phylum Streptophyta; class Pinopsida; order Pinales; family Pinaceae; genus Pinus; species Pinus albicaulis. The sequence goes on along the minus strand of CM076574.1, from coordinate 1,050,360,723 downwards.
TGGAAGCATTGAGAATACAGTTAATGTTAAAAGCTATTTATCTCATGATGAAGATGAGGAAGATCTGATAGAAATTAACAACTCATCGGTAGCACAACCTCCACCAACAGAAGGACATCAAGGGACACCTCAAGCAGCAGCAAGAACACCCTTGAGAAGAAACGGGAGTACTTCTCCAAGCACATCACATGGAGCAGATTCGAGTGCTTCTTCAAGCACGACTACATGTAATGAAAGAGGTAAAAAGTTCAGAAATATTAATGAAATTTATGAGCAGGAAACGGCAAATGAAGGTATGAATTCCTTATTTGCTTTGTATTGTCAAGTTGATGATCCTATTCATTTTGAAGATGCCATAAAAGATAGAAAATGGATAGAAGCTATGGATGAAGAAATTAATGCCATATAGAAGAACAAAACATGGGATTTGGTTGAACTCCCAGAAGGTAAAGAAGTCATTGGAGTAAAATGGGTTTATAAGACCAAAAGTAATGTTGAAGGAAAGATAGAAAGACACAAGGCCAAACTTGTTGTGAAGGGATATAAGCAGCAGCATGGAAGAGACTATGAGGAAACTTTTGCACCAGTTGCAAGAATGGAGACGGTAAGCATAGTGTTGTCCATAGCAGCACAAAACAAATGGAAAGTATATTAGATGGATGTAAAATCTGCATTTTTAAATGGATTTTTAATGGAAGAGGTATATGTTGAAAAACCTCTCGGCTATGAGAAGAAAGGTCAAGAACACAAAGTGTGCAGATTGAAGAAAGCTCTTTATGGGCTGAAGCAAGCACTGAGAGCATGGTACAGTAGGATAGACTCCTATCTACTGGAAAATGGGTTTGAGAAATGTGATGGAGAACCCACATTGTACATCAAAGAAAAGGATGGTAAATTTCTTATTGTTGTGTTATATGTTGATGATCTAATATTTACAGGTAATGATGATTACCTTGTTGAAAATTTTAAAATAGTCATGAAAGAAGAATTTGAAATGACTGACATGGATTTGTTGAGATACTTATTAGGAATATAAGTAGAGCAAAGTGAAGAAGGGATTTTTATATCTCAAGCAAAGTATGTGAATCAAGTTTTAGAAAGATTTAATATGCAGGAGTGCAAAGCTGTAATTACTCCCACAGTAATGGGATTGAAGTTGAGTAAAAATGATAGCAGCAAGGATTTTGATCCAAGTTTGTATAAAAGCATAGTTGGCAGCCTCATGTATTTGACTGCAACTAGGCCGGATATTATGCATGCTGTTAGTTTGATTTCCAGATTCATGGAGAAACCAAAAGAAGCACATTGGCAAGCAGCAAAAAGAATTCTGAGGTATGTTAAATGAACTAAAAGGCTTGGTATTTTATATAGTGCTTCAGATAATTCAGAGTTAGTTGGATACACTAACAGTGATTGGGCTGGAAGTGTAGATAATCGGAAGAGCACATCTGGTTATATATTTCATATGGGTTCAGGAGCCATTTCATGGGCTTCAAAGAAACAACTGATTGTAGCATTATCTACAGCAAAGACAGAGTATGTGGCAACTATAGCAGCAACATGTCAAGCAATTTGGATGAGAAGGATGTTGAGAAGTTTGTGCCAAGAATAGGTAAAGGGCACTGTGATTTATTGTGACAATAGCTCAGCTATTGCATTGTCAAAAAATTCAGTGTTTCATAAGAGAACGAAACACATTGATGCCAAGTATCACTACATCAGAGAATTAGTGAGCAATGGAGAAATTGTTTTACAACATTGTAGAACAGAGGAGCAGTTTGTAGACATACTGACAAAGCCATTGGGGCAGAAGACCTTTGAATTTTTAAGAAAATGTTTGGGTATGACTGATAACCCAGCAGCTGACTTTAAGGGGGAGTGTTGAAAATATTAAAGTCACCTGCTTGCCTTGAACATGTAGAAACAAAGTATAGAAGCAGCAGCAGCAGAGATTGAGTGCACAACACCATGTATTAAAGAGGAATGGAGAAGAACCGTAAGGATGAATCTAATTGTTTATGGCCGCAGCCGAGTTTGCAGAGGATAAGTTAATGTTAGAATGGTCATAGCGGTTTTTGCAGAGGGATGAAGACTTTCCTGGTTTCAAAGCATGGAAGAATAGAGTTTTATTTAAGACAGTCATTTCAGGCTTTTAAGCCCCCAACAACCAAAATTGAAGAAAATGTGTTTAAACGGTGAAAGACTTAAATTTTTTTGAAAAGGCACGACAAGTGGTTCCCACCACTTAAGCGCTAATCGCAATTGCAAGTTTTACTTGTAGTGTCTTGTTGAGATGGATCGTTCCGATGCGATGCGATCATCGCAATCGCAAAGGAACGGAGTACCACACATGTTCTGAAGTTATAAGAGTATCTCGATGTGGTCCCACCACAATCGCAATCGCAATCGCATGTCACAAAGAATGTTTCCATTGAAGTTTCGTTGCATTGAAAGGTGGCGATGCGATCGCACAATCACACATCGCAAGTCCATATGTTATTTCGCCATTTGATTGCAGATTGTGATTGTCACATCATTTCTCAATCGCAAATCGCAATTGTCACATCACATGTTTTTGTTTGTCAAGCCGATTGCCGATTGCTGATTGCGAAGTGGGCTCCACTCGTATATTGCACATATAAATTTTTTATGTTAAAGTTAGGTTTCAGCAACGTATTACTCGGTAATTTGTTTTATGCTTTTTATTTCTGCTGCGTCATATATAAAGTGGAAAGGCCCGCAATATTGTAAGAAAATGATTGTTGTGTTGTATCGCTGTGTGTAAGCCCGCAGGCAGAGAAAACAAAGTAAGACCAACAGAGCACTGTTTTGTGCATTTTTTTTTTTGAGAGACGGAGAGAAGTAATTTTGAGTGCACTGCATCTGTAGCAGTCAAGTGTTTTGTGAATCCCTCCACAGAGGAGGAAATTTGTAATAGTTTTAGTTCTGTTGATAAAATAGAAAGAAAGTTTTATTCTACAAATTTCTGTCATTTATTCTCTGTGTTAGAAGGGGAGTATTATTCTCTCCATATTATTCTGGAATTATCAGAAATTCCAACAGGTTATAGTTTCTGAAACCTTGTCCCACCACGTAAAAATCATAACCATGAAGATGCATCGAATGGTTCTCTGCCACGAAGATGTTTTTTGACTCATAGACCAATTGTACTGTTGAGTTGTATGTGACAACTCTCACTTTTGTTGCTAGTTCAGGAGCCCAAAGCCTTTTGGGAATATTTTCCCCTGTATATTTAAATCTAAGGGGGAGGTTTTGATGGAAAATCCCTCATAAACACACCATTAATACCGAAATAATAAGCTTGAAGTAGGGCCACGCTGGGCAATACAAAGGACATGTTGTTCATGCTTGCACTCAGCCTAGTTCTGTTGGGGCCTTGACAGGTGTTTCCAGCTTCACATGGAAGTAATCCCAGTCCAACTATGGTGATGAGGCTGTGATCTATTCTGTGCGGAATGTGCACTAGGAACTCTTTGGAATTGAGGCTTCGCAGTGCTATACTGAATCTAGTGACAACCGCAGTGTCATTGTAGTATGGAAGCTTAGGTAAAATGGGGTGTGTATTTTGATGTCCCACATACTCAAAAATGGTTGTAGTTGTAGTGTTATCGAAAGCCCCTGCTGCCTGATTATTATAATCTCGGGCAGCCATATAGTATCTGCCCACAGATTGGTCGGCCGTGACGAGAACATTAGTAGTCTGCCCGGGAGAAATGACAATCACATCTGTTTTGTAAGGCTTGGTATAGGAAGCATCCACAGCAACAACTGTAAATTTGTGGCCTGTTATCTTGAAAAATTGATCACTATTGAGTGCAGCAATGACTATTCGGAGAAGGTAAGTTTCTCCTTGTTTTATAGGAAATCGAAATGTTCCTGCATCAACAATACCCATAAGTCAATTTTGAACAAACTAATTTATATAATTTCAATACCTGATCTATGAGGGGGGGAATCTTTGATACCTTCCCTAGAGCAATTATACAGGTCTCCTGGCTGTCCATTTAGGGTATATGCATCCGACAAATTGGTCGCACCACTAGTGCGGAGTGCTTCATCTATAACCGCGATAGGGTCAACGTTCCACCATTCTCCTGTCCAGTCACAACATCACTTTTAATCAATATTAGCCATTAAACAAACAATGTTTTCTGTATTGAAGATCAAAGCAAATCATTACGTATTATAAGAGGAGTTTCCCCATTGGGTTTAGGAAAGGGATATGAACTTTCTTTCTTAGGGTAGACTACTAAAGCTCCATGCACAGTAGCTAGAGGCCATGACACATGAGCATGCCACCACAGGGTCCCTTCTTGGTCAGTAATGTTGAATCTATATGTGTAACGTCCACCAGGTTGAATGGGGGCATTGTGTAATATATCCAGGTCCATCAGCCCACCCTGTACATAGCTGCCTCACTCCATGCCTGACAGATATAAGAACCAATCTTCTAATCTATACCCATCAAATCTATCTATAAAGGCCTCATCTATACACATCAAATCTATCTATAAATTGCAGTAGATAGGCAACGCCTATCCATTATACTGTCAAAATTACTTATGTTTATGGTTCAGCCAAAAGTATGTCAAAGTTTTATATATAATGCTAATGCTCATAAAACCATAAAAACTTTGTTGACATACCTTTGATGGAACAATGAGTAACTGAACCCTAAACTGACCGCTCCAATTTAAAGGGAATCTATATAATAAATAAGCATTGCCACAGCAGATATACTGTTCTTATCTACTACTCTTAAAGAAGACCAATTCAGGTTAAAATGACATACTAGTGAATAGTGGCATTATATTTGGCTCTGTTATAAACTTTAACAATAAGACTGTCCCCATTGCGTACATGAATCATTGGGCCTGGTAGCTGTCCATTGACGACGACTAATTCATACGTCTTGCATAGCCTGGTAATATTCTTCGGTTCAATCTGCATAGGCATCCAAACATCAAACATTAAAGATATCCTCTAGGTGAAATCTTTCCTTTTTCTAAAGCTTATGGGCTAAACAGACATTTTTTTTTCAAAAGAAAAAAGAACGCTGATTATATTAGAATATAAACAGTACATATACAGAATAATCTCAGCTGATGGAATTCAGCGAGAAGACCACCATAACAGGCCAAGGAAATGGTGCTCATTTATAGAGTGAATGAGCATAAAATACATATTGGCCTCCACATAACGGGATATGTTCCATCCCATACCAATGTCCCCGACATATGATTTAGATATGAATGTCAAGGGGGAAATGATAGAGCATAAGCAACAAAAGAAGACAGCATAACTATTTAGATAAGGAATAAAACCAAGAGAAAGATTGATAATGTATGATATCAAAAGAGGCTAGATTTTCACATCCAAATTGCTCCTCATATGATGATGCCATTCAAGTAACCGATGTTCAAGACCAATGCTCATGCTTCTCGGCCGATGGCTTGCTTGTACAATGTTAATAGTCCTTGGGAAATCTGTAGAAACCATGAGAAAAGCATGATAAATTATCTGATCAGGCCCGCTTGATACTATTAGGCAGGCTCGCTTGATGTAGACATCCAGCTCGCTTGAATTTCAAAAACAGGCTCGCTTGATGTGAGAGAGCAGAGATAAAACTGTAGGAGAAGGAAGGCCGATGCGCACAATCACAAACCAGGCTCGCTTGATAAAAAAACATCTCCGAATGTGCTGTGTATCCGGCTCGCTTGTAAGAGATGACATGTGACAACCAGGCTCGTTTGCAATAATACGGATTCATATAAAACGAACAGTTTATGATTGAAACAACAGCCTTCATTTAGAGCAGTCATATACTGTTGCTATGAATAGTGTCCAGTCTGATACAACGAGAACCGAGGATAGATTTATAAGAATCTGATATAATCAGTGTAAGAACAATCAGCATCCTATGGGGAAAAGCCTGTAACAAAAAACAAAACTTCCAGTTTATCGATGTTAGATCAAAAAGAGACTTGGAATTATAAAGAGTATTCAGGGAATGGGAATGGAAAATTCCCCAGTCTGTCTGACATCATAAAGGTGAATAACTTTCATGGACCCAAAATCAGTTGAAAGCCCCATCTTGGATAGCTGATCTGCCCGAGTATTGTTTTCTCGGAAAATATGATTGATTGGAGGATGATTCAATCTATGCCAAAGGCGCATGGTCCTATCAATCCATCCAATAAGAGGAGGGGAGTACATATGAAAACTGTTGGTGATCCAGCCGATGATCAGCTGGGAATCCCCATATATATGAATTTCCTGGAGTTGCAGATCAGCAGCAGCAAGGAGTCCCCCCCATAGAGCCATAATCTTAGCCTTGTTGTTAGAACCCAGACCTCCATTCCAATAGATGTGATAACGTTCCTTATCAGAGATCTTGATCCAAACCCCACAGCCCGTCATGCCATCCACGGAAGCCCCATCAAAGTAAATGGCAGAAATGCGAATCTCATGAGGTCTAATGCGATGAGAAGTGTCACCAACATTATCATCTAACAGCCTTGGACCATCCTCAGCCCATAATTTAATGGCCGAAAAAACTCGATGAGTTTGGAAAGGCTTATGCTCAAAAATCAAAAGATTCCTAGCAAGCCACACCTCCCAAATAAAATAAAATGGGAGATCTGTAACTACTGCTTAATTTATCCCACTCATAAGCAGCTGAAATGAAGTCCACCAGATTCCATGATGGATTCAGAAAGAAAGGACAAAACAACTTCCATAGACCAACAATGATGGGGCAGGTGAAGAATAAATGTGATATGGATTCTTCAGATGCAAATCATATAACACAACGACTGGGTCCATGGTGACCCCGCTCCCTGAGATTTTCCCATGTGAGGATTTTCCCCTTCCATACCAGCCACCCAAAAATTGTGATTTTCGTTGGAATCCGCCTATGCCAGAAAGGGAAGAAGATTTTGGAGGCATTTGGCAAATGAGATGAAACAATAATATTTCTATATACCTCCTTCACTATTACCATATTGTCTTTGAGAGGACCATTCCATACTATTTTATCCCCGCCAGGGGCGTAGCATAGACCAGCATAACGCAGTTGATCCTGGAAAAAATCCCACTCATCGGCATCATATCCAACTAAGCTAAGCTACTCAGCAGTTTTAAAAATTGGCGCGTCATAAGACCAATGATAGATAACTTGTGAGAAATATATAATTCCACGCTGAGTCAAGGTGTGGAGTAGATGCTGAGAAGGAGCTGTATGTGGCGGCAGCAAAAGTATATTGTTTGACCCGATTGGAATTCTACTCCCATCATGGAAATTCCAACTTAAACGAGGAGAGATGTGCACCATAATCATTTTAAAGTTGCGCCATATGCAAGAGATGTTTCGAGGGAAAGAGAAATTATTATATTTGATCATTAACAGAGCGTCACCACGAAGATATTTGACTGTAATAATGTCATTCCAAAGACCGGTACCCTGAACAGCATGCCAGAAAGACTTGGCTAATAGTGCACAATTGAATTCATGAGTGGACAAGATCCCCCATCCGTCTAAATCCTTGGGCAAGCTGATAGCAGACAGGCGGCAGAGATGATATTTCCTGTCCATGTTAACTCCTCCCCAGAGAAAATGCGAGATGATGCTATTAATCATGGATATGACACCCGCCAGAAGATAGAACAGATGACCCCAAAACACAATCATCTGCGATAAAACAGACTGAATCATAATAAGCCGACCGCCCAGAGAAAGCCATCGATGGGTCTAGCGTTGAATCCGACCTCGAAATTTGTCAATGATCCAATTCCAGTCACTGTTTTTATATCCATAGGGTTTGATTACAAAACCCAGATATTTGAAACCCGCTGTGATTGGACGAACACCTACACTCAAAAACTCCGCAATGAAGTTGACCTCCTGTATATTCCCAAATCCATATAAAAGAAAAGAGTTACTGCAATTGATACGCAGCCCTGCTGTAGTCTCAAAGCGACAAAAGGTGATATGTATAAAGAACCAATGATTTCTTATCAAATAGCCAAAGAGAAATAGGTCATCAACGAAGAGGGAGTGCGTAGTAGAAACACTGTTAGAAAAAGAGAAACCTTGAATATAACCCTTCTGCACAGCTGCATGCATCAATCTACTGAACCTGTCTATAACTAGGATGAAGATGAGGGGAGATAAGGCACACCCCTGTCGTAACCCCCGACCAGCTTCAAAAAAGCGAGTTGGAAGACCGTTGATCACCACAGCATATCGAACATTTGATACATATGACATGATCCAACGAATGATGCGAATGGGGAGACCAATCTTGAGCAGTAAGACCTGGATGAAGGACCAGTCCATGGAATCATAAGCCTTGTGTAAATCCACCTTCATTACCAGACCTTCTTGCCTATCCGAATGCATGGAATGAAGTACTTCTTGTGCAATTGCAATAGCGTCGTGTATGGATCTACTGTTTAGAAAACCATATTGCTCTACAGAGATATTTTTAGATAAGACCTCTTTTAATCGAAGGGCAATGATCTTAGAGGTGACTTTGTAAATAAGGTTACATAGAGCTATAGGTCTAAAATCAGAGAAAGTCTAAGGATCCGAGACCTTAGGAATGAGAGCAATGAATGATGAGTTCAAATTTGCAGGCATAATATCCTGTCTGCGGAATAACTCCGTCATTTCAGTAAGTTCAGCCCCCATTAACTCAAAGAAAAAGATGAAAAATTCTGCAGGCCACCCATCTGGCCCCAGACATTTATCATGGGGGAAGGATTTCAGGACCTTAAGAACTTCATTCCCTGTAATGCATTGATCAATTGACTCAATAGCCTCCTCATTGAAAAATCTAGAAAAGTTATCGAGAATCCAAGATTGATTCTGAGCATTTATCGATTGATCAGTCTTGTAGAATTTTGAGAAATATGCAATAGCTTCTTCTTGTATCTCAGATGTAGAATACACAAAACTGCCATCATTCTTTTTGATGCGCCATATGGCGTTCCTTTCACGCCGAGCGTTGGCAGTTTTGTGGAAAAAATGAGTATTCAAATCGCCCTCCTTTAGCCATAAAATTCTGCTCTTCAATCTCCAAGTCACCTCTTCAATCCTCAATATTTCCCGCTTCCTTGCACCAAGTTCATTCAATAGTTGTAAATCAGCATCGTCAGGGCATGTGGACAAAAAGGAGGAATATAACTCCTCCATCTTCGAAGAAATTTCCCGATATTCACTCCTAAGAGCAACCTTTTTCCTGATCTCCCATTCCTTGGATGCCTTCTTGACTCTCTGTAGCTTATAATGAAAATGGTCCCAATCCATGAGACCCTCCATATCGATTTCCTGATGCCATACTCTGTAGACCAATTTTGTATAATCTTCATCCTCCAACCAAATTCTGTTAAATTTAAAAGGCCTTCCTTTGGTTGTGTCATTAGATTTCCAGGATAGTTTAATAGGCATATGATCGGAGATGTCTGATGCAACCACATCAGATCTGAGTAGTCCCCATCTTTCAACAAGACATGCACTGACCATAGCCCTGTCTAGTCTCTTACCAATATAATACTCGCCAGCTCGCTTGTTTGTCCAGGTCGGCATAATAGGTATCGGCCAAATATCTACCAAATGTAGATAAAAAAACATGTCACATAGAAAAGAAGAGAGAGGGTCTAACCTGGCAGAATTACCCCAAACTTCGTCAGCACTTAGGATGGAATTGAAATCCCCCATCAAAATTAAGTTATGTAGTGAGAGAATACCCGAATCCGCCATTCTTTTCCAAAAGGGCATTCTATTTCAATAAGGGGCATAAATGTTGATAATATTGACTGGTTCTTTCATACCTCTAAGCTGACTAGAAAGTAATATGCCCCCGAAGAATTTATACGCCGTAAAAGATGCATGATCACGGTTCCAAATAGCGATCAGACCCCCAGATAGCCCAACAACGTCGACAACAACAGCATTCCATCCTGACTTAAAACCAAGAAACATCTTGATAGCCTGCTCCCTAGCACACATGGTTTCTTGTCCCAAAAAATGATTGGATTTGCAGTATACAAAATATCCCTCAGGCAATGTGCTTTGGAGGCATTGCCCAACCCCCTTATATTCAAAGATAAGATGTGATTCATGACGAATCCGGCACTGGGGAACTTGCTCTAAGCGCCCAAGGAATATCCGATGTTCCTTCACTGAGTGAAATCAGAATATCAGTGAGATTATCATCATTCTCCGAGAATAGGGAAATGGCTTTGAATTTACCCCTAGAGTACTTATTGACCGACTTCGAATTACGTTTTGAGGAAGGATTGGAAGAATGGGTTGATGGTCTAGATTTAGTGGATGGGGGAGGTCTATCAAAGACCGTGAGGGCGGCCAGATCAATGTTGGGATTTGCCAAAATAGATTCCAGATCATTGACGACAGAATTCCTAGGGGATTCCGGGAGATTGATGTGATGATAAGATTCTGGTGGAACTTCAGGAGTCGTGTGGGGACTGAGAGATGAGTTTATGTGGAGGGTAGACGACTCACCTATATAGAATTTTGTGGACGAACAGGGGGGGACGCCATTTGACGGGATATGACCATCACCAGAAAGCAGATCATCGATAGGACTATCGTCCAAAATAGTCACAGAATGAGATATGGGCACATCATCATCAGTTATGTCCAGTGATGATTTTTGAGTAAAGACAGGGGGGAAAGTATTACCTGGGCCCGTAGACTGAGATGGAAGATGATAAGAGAGATCCGCTGGCGGCTCATTATTGGATTGAGGATCCAAAAAACGAAAGTTATTAAGTATTCCATCCGCCTGGTCCAGAGCAATGACATAAGTCTCATCATCAGAGTTGAGAGGACTGGGATTACCAGAATTTAGCTCACCAGATGTACCAGATGCAGTCCTAGCCCTCTGACCTTCAGCCACAGCAGTAGTTGCACCATCAGAACGGACCATGCACAAACAAAATGGACAATTCTCTCTAAGATGTCCAGTGCGATGACAGATAAGGCATCGAAAAGGAATGCCCTGGAAATCAATTCGCTGGCGATGCCTCCTGTTACCCCAAACCAGATCAATATCGCCTGGAAGACCACCGAAATATTCAAGCTCGACAAGGATCCACGCAATTCGTTTATCATTGGAGCCCAAAATGCTTGGGTCAATATATTTCGTGGAGCCTATAGTGTCTCCAATTGCCCGGAGTGCCTTAAGGGTCCAATATTCCAGTGGGAGGCCCGGGAGCTTAACCCAAATAACACGATTGCGACGGGCCTCCAAGACTGGATTGAAACCAAGATACCAGGGAATTAAGTGCATAAAGCTTCTGCCATGCACCCAGGTCCGGCTGGTAATCTTTTCGACATCTTTAATATCCAGAAAGTGTATACTGAACCAGCCATTGATGAGTGAACTCACAACTAGAGTGTAACCAATAATCGGACTCCAGTGTTTTTTGATCCACTTGGACGTATCAAAGTCACTGTTATCGGGAAACATCCATCTTCCAATGACCTCCCTCTTCTGCAGACTGGTAACCCTTACACAAAGGTCGTCGTAATCTAAGATCACTTCTTTAACTTCCATCTTATGTTTGAAACAGGACTTCTTCTTCTTTCTGCGACGATTGCTCTTCTGTATGTTATGAGAGCCAGGAACGCAAGTATCCTGAGCAAAAGAGTTTTGGAGGGACTGTTTAACAATTAAAGTATCAACATCATCCCGCCCAGCAGAGTTAGAAAAGATATTAGAGTTTGGTTCTGGATGCTTCGCCCGATAAGCGGTAGCAATGGATGAGGTGTCAAATGTACTCGCCATGATGACAACAGCTGGATGAGTAACGTCTAATAATGCCGCCACTGCAAAAACTACGGAGGAGAAGACTTGATAATAAAGATAGATAGATTATCTTGAACAATGGATATTGTCAGCTAGCCGTCAAAGTAAATATAGTCGGTGGAAAATGTCAGAGTAGACGCAAGTGGAAGGAGAATTCGGATGAGAGTTATGTTTCCAATTCAGAAATCAGATAGATATTTTTTTTAATAATCCTCAATCCACCAAACCTCATCATTTGAGATCCCCCGGTGTCAGTAGATATGCCTTGACAAAAGGAATATATGATTATTCTAATCAATGCCAAATATAGGCATGGACAAGAATGATCTCAAAGCGTCTTGTGACTAAATGCCTGTATCCAGTACCTAAGTAATAAGTCCTTAGGAGGACGCAATTTACAATCCAAACCTGATCGGAATTGAAGAGGTTAGGAGAGCAGATGACAGTGTGATTGTCACGTCCAGTGCAAGGACAGGAATTTGAATTTGCCCCGAAAAGGTAACAATAAGGTCACCCAAAGATAGGAACGATGATCGGAAAAACCATAACAATGGTCAGAAATCTATAGGTTACAACAACAGCAACACAGACAGCCAGGAACAGTCCACCATCTTTTACGGACCCTAATGCTCATACTCTTGCATGGTCGGGAGATAATAATAGAGTCCATCCACCGATGCCACAAAGTACACCATATGCTGAAAAAATCACAACCACTCGATGCCGATTCCAAAGAGATAGTCTGTGAGGAAGACGATGTGTTTGAATCATCTTTATCATTAAGAACCATTGGGCTTATGGGTCTGATAAATAGATCTTAAAATTAGTAATGCAAACACAAGCATGATGATAGTCAGAGCAATCTCAACCTCTTCTGTAAAGCACATATAATCGGATGTACTCATCTTGGAATCTCATGCAAGATGAAAAGCCTTCCTCGGACTGGCCAGATCAATAGTGATGCTTCCGATCAATCGTAAAAGCTAGCCACCATAGTTAGCCCCCGAAACTAGCCATCACAAATCCCCTACAATCGCCAAAGCAGGCCACCTTCATAATGCCTATGCACTGGGGATCCATCGTTCAGCCCCAAAATTAAAACTACAACTCTGGTAAATCATCATTAGCCACCAAAAGCCACAAAACATTGTTCTCATTGGGTTCCAGCTTTATGATTTGAGACAGAGTCCGAATTTGCCATCACTAACATTAAAACTGTAGCACTCATAATACAGCTCTAGCCACCAAAAGCAACAATAAATTGTCCGCATTGGGTACCAGCATAAAAAACATTCATCAATAGCCACCAAAAGCCACATCAATTTGTCGACATTGGGTTCCAGCTAAAATTAGCCACCAAAAGCCACATCAATTTGTCGACATTGGGTTGTCGACATTGGGTTCCAGCTAAAACATTCTTCAATAGCCACCAAAAGCAACAACATATTGTCCTCATTGGGTTCTACTAGCTAAAAACTTACCGAGCGCTCCAGTCCTCATTGATGTCGTGCCAGTTCCTGATTGTCGCGTCAGTTAAGATCCCCAAAGGAACGATCACTCGCAGCTAGAGCCCGAACATGGCCGCGGCACAGCTCAAATTTTGAGTCGTATCGAAATATCAGACCTCATCCATTACTTCACGCTTGGCTAAACAGACATAAAGCTTCAAAATGCAGGGTAATAAACAAACTTACAATGAAGGTATATCTGTGGACGTCTGCGTTTGTGATGGCAGCCAAAGAAGCAACAAATGAGATTAGAAAAACAAGCCTGAATGGACATACTGCCTGCAATGACATTATTACGACCCTGAAAATGGTGTATCTAACTAACTAACTAACGTCCTTCACTGACTCAACAAGTAAACGAATGAATAGTTCAGCGACGAGTAACACCACTCGACACTGGATGCATTACTGGTCTGTGTTTCTGTAACGAGACCGAATATATATAGGAAACCAAAACGTGTTGTAGCAAGTTGTTAGAAATAATTTAATTTATTGTGGAACGACAGGACAACTGGCATTATCATTAATCGTGAGGAACAGTAGAGGCTTTCATTGTATGAATTTTTAATCCAATCATGACAGTGAGGAACAGTAGAGGCTTTCATTGCATGAATTTTTAATCCAATCATGACAGCTCGCAGCTTCATAGGTGGCATCTCTACAGTTCTTATCTTTTAATAGATTTTGCTTACATGCTGTAACATCTCCCTCAACTTGTTCCCATAAATTCTAATAGGTTTTGGTTAATATATTTATATGCCGTAATAACTAGTGCAACTTTTTCTGGTATATTTATAGGTTTTGCTTGTAGTTGTGGCATCATGGAATAAACTTTAATCAAAGGAAAGAAAGGAAAGAAATAAACTTTAATCATTTAATAATACAAAGCAATATTTATACAAATTAACAAACGTTAAAGCATCGCCATTATTGGATACAAATGTATTTATTTTTATTGTGCATTTTCGCGTGCGGGGAGAGGGGTCGGGGAGTGCCTAACATGTTTGCGATGAACGTCTGCGTAAAAGATAAAATCAATGCGGGGTCATCTCATATCCTTTTAGATTGTGCAGCTTTTATTCATTAAAAACGAGCCTTTTTTTTTTATGCTTAAATTAATTTAGTGTATTGAAGATTCTTAAAGGTTAGGATTAGATAAATTTCATAACAATAAAATCTATTAAATTTTAAACAAAATTAATTAAATATTATTAAAAAATAAAATAAAAAATTACCTAATAAAGAACTTATAAACCCAGAAAAAAACAACTTAAAAATCATATAAAAATGATTTAAAATCAAAATGAAAAATGAAACCACATAAATAGACTTTGAAATCATTTAAAGAATCAAAACCGATATACTATAAACGTTAAACACACACAAACAAATTTTGACTTTATTTATTTTTATTTCATTTTCAATCAATTTCAAAGAAAATTCGTTGCTTCATTACAAAACTCCAATCACACAGAAATTTCTGTCTGTCTAAAGTCTTTATATGAGCCAATTAAATGAAGCAGTGTGCCATAACATAAGTCAGTGTCATAATAAATTCATTACGGTAGAGCGGCCAACATGATAATATTCGTTGATTTTTCGTAATAGGTTGAAAAATGGTACGAAATATGAATTAAGGATTAAAAAATAGTTTAATATGACATTAACAGAAGTCACCCACTATGATTCGCTGGCATTCAATGTCATTGCTCACAATTTCACAAGCATGGTACGTTTGGTAAAGGTATAAAACATAGATTTGGCGGGTTGCTGGATTCAATTTTGAACATATTGTATTTTTTTAAATTTAGATTTTCTTTCAGAATCCATAAATAGATAGATAAATTTAGATTTTCTTTCTGAATCCATAAATAGATAGATAGATATAGAACCCTTTTTTATTTAAATTAAGTTTGCAAACTATAAATGGAATCAACATCATAAAAACGCGTGAAACACCCTAAAATTCCAAAGCCTCGAAATACAAACAGGAAAAGTCACAACCTTTAAAAAAGTTAAAATCACATGATTGAAATGAAAATGATTAAAATGAAAAATCCTTCCGTATCACAAATAAAAAGCAATTCACCCTATACTAGCGAAAAAGGGCAACTTTTGCCACCCTCACTGTTCACGAAAAAGAGCCTTATGACATTGTTCAGTCAACTAATCCGTACTGTTCCACAATCCCTGCGAAACTTTCGGCGGAACTTAATCTAACAGAATGCCGCTGTCTCTTCTATTCTTAAATGCGTGTATCGAATTTGCCAAGAATTATTTAGGTAGAGAATAAATGCGTCTAGCTAATTTGCCTTGGGTAGAGATTCGTTAGAATAGTAAGCTTGAGTCATCAACTTTTCATAATTAAAGAATTTTTCAAAATGTCAATGAAAAAACACAGTTTAAACAATAAAAATTATAATTCCAAACAATCACTCATAAAATAATTTAAAAACAATTAATTTTACTTAAAGTAATTTAAGTTTTAATACACTAATCTTACATATTGTAGTTTAATTTTTATATATAATTTTTTTTTGTCTTTAATTAAATAAAAGTGGATTGTGTAATTCAATACCATTAAAATTATTTAATTTATCTATTCAAAAAAACATCAAACAGACTGCCATTTTACATCGAACATATAAAGCACGAGTTCTTGCAGACTGTTAGATGGACATAAACAATTTATTAATAAAACATCAGACGGGATTCGATGGTATGCTTAAATGATAGCATCAACGTGGTACGTGGTCGTAATTTTAATTTGGTAAAGTGATAAAGAATAATTGCGCCGAGAGGTTGCGCCGAGAGGCGCATCTACAGCCCAGGGGTCATCTACAGCCCAGTATGACCCCGATGTCAGGTGGGTCACGTCCTCATACAAAATGTCGGCTTAATTTTTAAATTAAAAAAAAAAAAAAAAAAAAAAACTAATAGCATTGTGCTAGAACATATATCAATTTTTAATACAATTATGTATTATTTATATAATTTGAATGGATAGTAAATTATATACGTGAATTTGAATGGATCATAAATTTACCTTTAACAAAAAAAATTACCACATTGAATTTCCAAATTAAGTAAAATTTTATTGCGCCCAGAGGCACATCTACAGCCCAGTATGACCCCGATGTCAGGTGGGTCACGTCCTCATACAAAATGTCGGCTTAAGTTTTAAATTTAAAAATAAAAATAAAAAAATAAAAAAAAATAATAAAAAAAATAATCGCATTGTGCTAGAACATATATCAATTTCTAATACAATTATGTATTATTTATATAATTTGAATGGATAGTAAATTATATACGTGAATTTGAATGGATCATAAATTTACCTTTAACAAAAAAAATTACCACATTGAATTTCCAAATTAAGTAAAATAATCAAAGGAAAAGAGTTAATTGAACACAAACAATCAAAATCCAAAATCTTTTAATATTTCTTCTAATTAAATATTTGTAAAATGAATTTATACTTACGCCAGAGCTATGGTAAATAAATAAAAACATATATAAACTAGATGTATGGTAAATAAATAAAAATTCTTTTTATATTTATTCCATAAACCTTTTTATATTTAAAAAAATTTTAAAAAGAGGTTTTATTTAGATGAAGCCTATGGGAGGAATACCATGGGACAAATTAATATTGATACCATGGGCCAAATACCATGGATAAATAAATAAATATAAAAGAGATATAAACAAGTATGATAAATAAATAAATAAATATAAAATAGATATAAAGAGGTATGGTAAATAAATAAATATAAAAGAGGCATAAAGAAGTAAGGTAAATAAATAACAATATATCAAATAGGATTATAAATAAAAATCTAATTATATAACAAACCTATGGGCCAAATACCATAGTAAAGAAAAGGGGTATGGTAAGTAAATAAAACCTCTTTTCATATTTACTCCATAATCTCCTTTATATTTACAAATATTTATGTTAATTAGTTTACATAACTAAGAAGAAATAGAGAGAGACAGTGATAAGGGAGAGATGGAGAGAGAGTGTGTATGTTTAGAGGTGAGATAAAGAGACAAAGTAAAATGCATGGAAAGAAGGGGGGAGAGAAGAAGTGAGAAGGAGAGAGGGAGGGATATAGTAATGTAGTTGGAGAGAGAGAGGGGTGGAAAGAGAGAGAGAAAGAAAGGGATGGGGGAAGAGAGAGGATTAGAGAGAGAGAGAGAGAGAGAATTGGAGGGAAAAGAGAGAGAGAGAGGTGGGAGAGAAAGGGGGAGAGAGGAATGATGAGAGAGAGGTAGAGAGTGATGGGGGAAGAGAGAGTATTGGAGAGAGAGAGAGAGAGAGAGAGGGATTTAGGGGAGAGAGAGAGAGAGGAAGGACGAGAGAGAGGACTTGAGAGAGAGGAGGAGAGAGGGATCGATAAGAGAGATGGAGTTGGAGGGGGAGAGATGTAGGAAATAAGAAATATAGAGAGTGAGAAGTGGAGAGAGAGAGAAGGAGTGACAAGGGAGAGACAGAGAGAGAGCGTGTATGTTTGTGGCTGAGATAAAGAGACAAATAAGGAGAGATGGAGATAAGGGGGGAGAAGGAGATATAAGGAGAGAGGGAGGGATATAGTAACATAGTTGGTGGGTGAAGAGAGAGAGAGAGGGAGAGAGAGATGGGAGAGAAAGGGAAAGAGAGGTAGGAAGAGAGAGGATGTGAGAGAGTGGAGAGAGGGAGGGAAAGAGAGATGGACTTGGAGGGGGAGGGGGAGAGAGGTAAGAACAAAGAAATAGAGAGAGAAAGGTGGAGAGAGAGAGAGAGAGAGTGAGTGATAAGGAAGATGGAGAGAGAGTGAGAGAGGGGGAAGATAGAGATATAGATGGAAGGTGAAGATAGGGAAGAAGAGAGAGATGGGGAGAGGAGCGGATTGACAAAGAGATTGATATATATGGATTGCGAGAGTGTGTGTGTGTTTATGGGGGTGAGATAGAGAGACAGAAAAGAAGAGATGGAGGGGGATATAGATATGGATGGAGGGTGGAGAGATGGAAGAATATTTCTCACACTAGATGGATTGATGTAAGTGGAGATGGTGATTTATAATCCTATTTGATTATTTGCACTATATGCATCGATTTTAGTGTAGATATTTATTTCTAATGATATTTGATTACTTGCACTAGATGCATTGATTTCAGTGTAGGTGGTGATTTCTAATACAATTTGATTGCTTGCACTAAATTTGTTGATTTCAATTTAGATGTCGATTTATAATTATATTTGATTACTTGCACTAAATGAATTGGTTTCAATGTAGATGATTTCTAATCTTATTTGATTTTTTGCACTAAATGCACTGATTTTAGTGTAGATGGCGATTTCTTATCCTATTTGATTTATTTGAGTAAATGCATTGATTTTAGTGTAGATGTTGGTTTCTAGAGAGAGAGAGAGAGAGAGAGAGAGAGAGATAAGGAAGATGGAGAGAGAGGGAGGGAGGTAAAAAGGAGGAAAGAGAGATATTAATGGGGGAGAGGGAGAGAAGGGGAAGATAGAGATATAGATGGAAGGTGAAGAGAGGGAAGAAGAGAGAGATGGGGAGAGGGGGTGATTGAAAAAGAGATTGATATATATGGAGTACGAGAGCGCGTGTGTTTAGGGGGGTGAGATAGAGAGACAAAAAAGAATAGATGGAGGGGGATATAGATATGGATGGAGGGTGGAGAGAGGGGGGAATATTTATCGCACTAGATGGATTGATATAAGTGGGGATGGTGATTTCTAATCCTATTTGATTATTTGCACTAGATGCCTCAATTTTAGTGTAGATATTTATTTCTAATGATATTTGATTACTTGCACTAGATGCATTGATTTCAGTGTAGGTGGTGATTTCTAATACAATTTGATTGCTTGCACTGAATGTGTTGATTTCAATTTAGATGTCGATTTATAATTATATTTGATTACCTGCACTAGATGACTTAATTTCAATGTATATGATTTCTAACCCTATTTGATTGTTTGCGCTAAATGCATTGATTTCAGTGTAGATGGCGATTTCTAATCCTATTTCATTTCTTTGAGTAAATGCATTGATTTCAGTGTAGATGTTGGTTCCTATAGAGAGAGAGAGTGCGTGATAAGGAAGATGGAGAGAGAGAGAGAGAGAGAGAGAGAGGACAAAAGGTGGAAAGAGAGATATTAGTGGGGGAGAGGGAGAGAAGGGGAAGAGAGGGAAGAAGAGAGAGATGGGGAGAGAGAGTGATCGACAAAGAGAATGATATATATGGAGTGCGAAAGCGTGTGTGTTTAGGGGGGTGAGATAGAGACAAAAAAAAAAAGAGATGGAAGGGGATATAGATATGGATGGAGGGTGGAGAGAGGGAAGAATATTTCTTGCACTAGATGGATTGATTTAAGTGGAGATGGTGATTTATAATCCTATTTCATTATTTGCACTAGTTGCATCGATTTTAGTGTAGATGTTTATTTCTAATTATATATCATTACTTGCACTAGATGCATTGATTTCAGTGTAGGTGATGACTCCTAATATTATTTGATTGCTTGCACTGGATGTGTTGATTTCAATTTAGACGTCGATTTATAATTATATTTGATTGCTTGCACTAGATGCATTGATTTCAATGTAGATTATTCCTAATACTATTTGATTGTTTGCACTAAATGCATTGATTTCAGTGTAGATGGCGATTTCTAATCCTATTTGATTACTTTGAGTAAATGCATTGATTTCAGTGTAGATGTTGGTTTCTAATATTATTTGATTGATTGCATTAGGTGCATTGATTTCAATGTAGAAGTTATTTTCTAATCTTATTTGATTGCTTGCATTAAATGCATTGATTTCAATGTATATGTTGATTTATGATTTGATGTAATTGGATATATGATGGTACATTAATATTAAAGTGATTAGATTAACAATATGCATTAAGAAAATAGTTTGAGATTGTAACATGAGTATGTTCTTATTATTCATATTTTCTATCTTTCAACACTATTATTGTCACTTTGCATTTAAAAAAAATATTTCATCATTTTTCATCATTATAGTTATTAACAATAATTATCATCTCAACGAACTGAGGTAACTAAGAAAATTTAAAATTAAAATGACCCAGTTAATCTCATAAATATTTAGCATATTTAAAATGATTATATTAATATTTGATATATTTACATATTACTGATAAAATTAATCATATCTTTGATAGATTTTCGTTGGCAACAAACTACTGAAACCAACCTAGATCCATCTTACATCTCAAAAATATAAAAAAATTTAATAATCTGACAAATGTGACGTTGATGCCTCCGACTGGAACCAGCCTAGATCCATCTAACTCTGGATCTATCATGCGCCGAGAGGGATCAAATCTCTCGAGGTGCAAACCTTTCCTCAAGTTTTGCACTCAAGAAATAAGTTTGCACCTCGAGAGATTTGATCCCTCTCGGCGCATGATAGATCCAGAGTTAGATGGATCTAGGCTGGTCTTACCCCAATTCTGGCATTCTGACAATACCTCCTCCCCAGGGATGGAATTTTTTTGCTCGTCATTGGGTGATTTGCACGTTAAACACAGGTAAATTTTTTTTCAAACCGTCAAAATTTGGCTTAAAATGATTAAAATAGACACTTATTTGACAGGTGTTTGAGATTTGAAATTCCTACCCTGCTCCTCCCCCACATTGACCGACGCAGCATCTGCCGAATAGATCTAGATATCGTTCGGGCCTTCGCTCATTTGCCCATCTCTTTACATATCCAGAAACCCATTTTACCGTAGTGTCCGAAAAAGCTGGTTCCGGTCCATCTCCAGTCCGATCGACACTAGTTCCGGGCTCTCACCAGACGGTTTCCGAGCCGAAAACCATGGATCCGGACACAGTGGCGAAGGCCTTCGTGGAACACTACTACAACACATTCGATACCAGCAGAGCCAATCTAGTGACTCTATATCAGGAAATCTCCCTGATGACTTTTGAGGGGCAGAAGCACCAGGGGTCGGCAAGCATTGTAGCGAAACTCATGGGATTGCCCTTCCAGCAGTGCAAACATGCCGTCAGCACTGTCGATTTCCAGCCTAGATCCATCTAACTCCGGATCTATCATGCGCCGAGAGGGATCAAATCTCTCGAGGTGAAAACCTATTTTTTGAGTGCAAAACTTGAGGAAAGGTTTTCACCTCGAGAGATTTGATCCCTCTCGGCGCATGATAGATCCAGAGTTAGATGGATCTAGGCTGGTCTTACCCCAATTCTGGCATTCTGAAAATACCTCCTCCCCAGGGATGGAATTTTTTTGCTCGTCATTGGATGATTTGCCCGTTAAACACAGGTAAATTTTTTTTCAAACCGTCAAAATTTGGCTTAAAATGATTAAAATAGACACTTATTTGACAGGTGTTTGAGATTTGAAATTCCTACCCTGCTCCTCCCCCACATTGACCGACGCAGCATCTGCCAAATAGATCTAGATATCGTTCGGGCCTTCGCCCATTTGCCCATCTCTTTACATATCCAGAAACCCATTTTACCGTAGTGTCCGAAAAAGACGGTTCCGGTCCATCTCCAGTCCGATCGACACTAGTTCCGGGCTCTCACCAAACGGTTTCCGAGCCGAAAACCATGGATCCGGACACAGTGGCGAAGCCTTCGTGGAACACTACTACAACACATTCGATACCAGCAGAGCCAATCTAGTGACTCTGTATCAGGAAATCTCCCTGATGACTTTTGAGGGGCAGAAGCACCAGGGGCCGGCAAGCATTGTAGCGAAGCTCACGGGATTGCCCTTCCAGCAGTGCAAACATGCCGTCAGCACTGTCGATTGCCAGCCTTCGGGTCCCGCTGTTGGCATGGTTGTCTTTGTTAGCGGCATGCTGCAGTTAGCTGGGGAAGAACACCATCTCAGATTCAGCCAGGTAATCCATACGCTATTTTTCTGTGACGGAAAGCTTTTGAATTTTTCTTTTGAACTCCATCCGTCATGAAACTGGCTTAATCCTGGTTTATAAAAGCCTTAGTACATGTCTCAAGCATCAAATTGATGAAAGCGGCCTAATACATATCTTATAAATCCCAATACAATAATAATTTAATTAAAGTTATGATGAAGTCAAATATCAAAATTTGAGATTTTTTTGTTTTTTTTAAACTCATTTTTATGGCTTTTCTCGCCTTTTATTTTCATCCAATTTTATCCCTTTTTTCTTTTTAAGAGTGATTTAATTTTATCTTTTTTCTTTTTAAGACGGATTTAATTAACCTATAAAAAGATCTAAATATACATTTTTATTTTATTTTTGTTTTAATTTATATGTTTTTTATTTTGTTTTAATCTAGAAAAAAGCACATACTCTTAACTCTTAAATCCACTGCAATAACTCTTAAATCCATTCCAACTAACCATTGATGTACACTTGCCTCTTAATTTGATTTCTACATGATCTTGTAAAAACATGCTATTATTAATGTGATCACGGACAGCTGGTTTTACTTCTTTTTAATTTTTTTCTCTGCTGTATAGTGTATATCTTTGCCTAAGGTATGCCATCGTTATTATTCTATTTGGCATCTGAATGATATATATCTTTTATAAGGCATGATATATACCTTTTATAAGGCATGGCATCGTTCGTATGATACAACTTTTTTTTCCTAAATTAGCAGTCTTGCTGTAATTAAATATTTTAATTAGCAGTTTGGTTTTTGATTATTTGTAAGTAGGAAAATTTAAATTGTATATTTTTTTATATAAAATAATACCTTTTACTAATTTACCATGAGGAAATCAGTTTTCTTCTCTTTTTATGGCTTCCTTCACTGATTTACCACGAGGAAATTGGAGGTAAATCTGTTTTCTCCTTTTTTATGGCTTTTTTTTCTTGAGTAGAAGTTTTTTTTCCTGACTAGAAAGCCCTATAGCCAACATCTCCTTTTTCTTTAATTAATCTATTAGGTGCCTCAATTCAAGT
Organism: Pinus albicaulis; assembly: GCA_034641835.2. NCBI lineage: Eukaryota > Viridiplantae > Streptophyta > Pinopsida > Pinales > Pinaceae > Pinus > Pinus albicaulis. The sequence goes on along the minus strand of CM076574.1, from coordinate 1,050,337,385 downwards.
TGCATCTCCCTTGGCTTTGGTAGTGGTACTGGTACCAAGTCGATTTAATATCGGGAAAGCTCTGGACCACAACGCAGGCAGACACGTGGAGGTGTAGGATTAGCTGGCGTTATTTGTTGGCCCATCTGTGGATTGAAGTTTCGGACCCGAAATGTTATATGGCGCAGTTCATAAACATTTTCGCGTCACAAAAGCTGCTCATGTCAACAAGGCCAAATTGGACCTGATATGGTTTATAGGGCAGATTTAATTTCTCATCATGCGCACAAAAATTTATGTGACGTCAGCAAGTTTGTAACGCCATTTCACATTGTGATTTGGTTTAATCTTCGTTGAGTTCCGACGGGCTCCACCAAGTCAAATGTTAAGGTGTCAAATGTTAAGGTTTGATAAGGTTTCATTTGATATGTTTTAACAACCGGGGATGAATGGGTTTTAAGTTATATATGTTTTATTATATAAACATATGTTATATAAACATATGCGAATGTAAAATGGGCCCGACAGGTCGTAATATTAGTTTTAGTTTTCTTTTTGTTATATAGTTTTGGTTCATATGTGTTGCGACACATTTATTGTAATGTAATATTACAGTTGTTACACAACAAAGTGTACTCTGAGAGAACAGAGTGTTTTGTTTTTCAGAGAGACAGAGTTTGTTTTTTGTGCATCGCGTTTGAAGCAGTCTTGTTTTTTTTGTAATCTCTCTATTAGAGGAAGAGCATTTGTAATAGTTTTTAGTGAATGGAATAGAAAGTTTCAACTGTGAATTTCTGTCTGCAGCCAGCAAATTTTTTATTTTTCTCTGTGTTAAGGAGGAGAGCATTATTCTCTCCATTGTTTGTTCTGGAATTCTTAGAAATTCCAACATATAGTATAAATCTTTGCCTAAGGCATGCGATCGTTTTTATTCTATTTGGCATCTGAATGATATATATCTTTTATACGGCATGGCATCGTTCATATGATACAACTCTTTTTTCCTAAATTAGCAATGTTGCAGTAATTAAATATTTTAATTAGCAGTTTGGCTTTTGATTATTTGTAAGTAGGAAAATTTAAATTGTATCTTTTTTATATACAATAATACCCTTTACTAATTTACCATGAGAAAATCAGTTTTCTCCTCTTTTTATGGCTTCCTTTACTGATTTACCACGAGAAAATCGGAGATAAATCTGTTTTCTCTTTTTTTATGACTTTTTTTACCTGAGTAAAAGGCTTTTTTCCTGATTAGAAAGCCTTGTAGCCAACATCTCCTTTTTCTTTAATTAATCTATTAAGTGCCTCAATTCAAGTTGCATCTCCCTTGGCTTTGGTAGTGGTACTGGTACCAAATGGATTTAATATCGGGAAAGAAAATTGTAAACTTTTTTCTTCTTCCATATAGAAGCAATACCTTTTGCCAATTCACCATGAGGTTATCAGTTTCTTCTTTCTTGATTAATCGCCTCCTTTTTCTTTAATTGATCTATTAAGTAATGACAGATTGGCTTTGGCACTAATGGTAGGAAAATAGGTACCTACCACACCCTTATTCTTTAATTATTCTATTGAATGCATCTATTCAAACTACACCTCTCCCGAAATGAGAAATGACATATTGGCTTTGGCTTCAGTGTATGGAAAATCTAATCTTCTTTAAGATTCCTATTTCCTCTGAAACAATTCATATGTTGGAAGTAAGGATTTGAAAGCTCATCCATATAGGTTAGGGGCTTTCTCAGTGGAAATCCTTTTTCGCATGAGCTGTCAAATAGGTGGATAGAATACGTGTGTTTAAACTGTAACGTCCGTTAACAGGAGCTTGTAGTGAGAGTATAACCATATTCGTTCATTCATACTTTTGTTATGTTTTGGGAAAGCTCGGGGAAACAACAATGCCCAGAGAATAGCTTTGGAAAACATAGTGCACAGGGAGAGACTTTTCTTTTATAACTTTGGGAAACTGCAGTGCCCAGAGAGAGAAGCACGCCATACTGGCATGCAAGTTATGATTGCAGAATCCTGTCGGGTGAAAGGAGAAGCATGCCATGGGACTAGATGGCGGGATCCTATTGGATTAGTAGATTAGACCGAGACTAATAGATTTAGGTCAATCTTCTGCTGCTAAAATTTTAATCGTTGTGTAGTGTGAATGTCTTGGTCAATGGGCTCAATAAAATCTATCATTAAAAAAAGATGCCATGCTTATAGTGCATAAGGAAATAAAAAGGAAATATGTGATTGTGTGCCCTCTTCTGGACATATTTTTTAATTTTTAAAGGAACCAGTTCTATTTTTTATTTATTTAAAGGAATCAGTTTGGTTGGGTTGGGCTGGGCTAGTACTGTTGGGGTTGATTTTAATAATCACCACTATGATTTTTTTGGGTCACTACTGTTTTAATCTCTAGGTGAATTACATGTAATCTATGCATAATTTACATAGCCAATTAGGAGATTTGAATATTGAACCACATACTTCATATAAAACTTCATATCACTGCCATGGCCAATCGAACTGCCCAGGTGCCTCGGAGATGTTTTGTTGGGACATTGCAAATTTTATAAAACTTCATATCACGGCCATGGCCAATCAAACTGCCCAGGGGCCTCAGAGAGATGTTTTGTTGGGACATTGAAAATTTTAAAATTATTTTTCTTAGAAAATTTGTTGTTATAATTGCATATAACAAACATATAAAGTTTAACTTGTCTCTGTTGTCCCAACTACGAGAAGTTACTTAGTTTTCACTTAATTTTTCATCCCTGTTTTCGATACTATCTTTTGATTGCACCCGCTGTCATGGGTAGTACGTGTGCTTCACAACTCCTATGGTTTGTATTGTGCACTTAAACATGCACCGTGTTGTAATGCTCTGACAAATAGTAGTCAAATAGGGAGATTAGGGGTCTACAAATTATACCTTGACGAGTTTGACAAACTAGATTCCCTCTTTGACAACACATCAATTTGAATTAAAAGTTCTTTTAAATGATAATTTTTTGTGGTAGTGGTTCGTTTTTTGTAGAAGATGGATAACAAGGGAGCAATAGGCCAAAGTTGCAATTTTGTAGTAATTAAGCCAACAATTAGTTATTCCGCAAAATAAATATTTAATTTGGGG